>VONZ01001389.1:0-132500 GCA_012976165.1 Labeo catla | reverse complement strand
AAAATAGGAGGCTGACGGAGTCCCTCAGAGGGCGATGCTTGGTTTTTCATTTGTGAAATCGTTTACTCCGCACGCTGAATTTGGGATTGTCAACTACCGCAGTATGACATCTGCCTTTGTTTAAAACAAGCTTGAATTTCCTGTAACAATCCCCCACACTGATTGCCATATGAGGTCCTTCGAATCTAAATAAACGCTCCCCGAGGCTCCAGCCCTTCTTACAGCATTTCAAACAGAGCTGCCTCTTCCTGGCAGTCTCCTGTCTGTTCCTGCAAAGCATCTGTGCACCAATCCAGTTACTTTATCTCCTCCGCCACGCTCTCCTCATCTGCTTAGTGTCAGCTCGGGCCTATTAGACAGATAAGGGCTTCCCTTGAATCTCTTACAGGCAGGGTTTTTTGCCGTCGATTTCTCGCATGCCAACTCGAATCACGCTCTCACTCTCTATCGTTCTTTCTCTCTCGTTTCCCGCAGTCATTACGAGCAGGACCGCTCGGCGCTGAAGAAGAAGGAGTGGGAGCGAAGGACACAGGAAGTGCAGCAGGATGAAGACTTGTTCTCTACCGGATTTAATCTGTTTGGTGAGCCGTACAAGGTAAGGGTTTTGCCAAAAGGCCCAATCAGAGCACACACACAGACTCATCATCTGACGCAGGGCATCGTTCCAGCTAAAGGATGCTGAGTTGCTTTCTTTACATTCAATATTTACTCCTGGCACCCTCGGGTTCAGCTGGAATTGGTTTGAAGGAACGCTTACGATCAGGGTTATGCAACTGCTTTATTCATTTATTTTTTCCCCTTTAGATGTCTCAGTAAAATATTACTTTTAGCATTAAAGTTAGGATGTAAAAGGTTGAGTTATATCCAAAACTGGAAAAGGCATTTGAAAAGCTGACTGTGGAATGGTATTCAATTTTACTAATATTGCTAGTTTATACTGTCAGTGAATTACCAACATAATGTTGAGATGTTTTCATATTTACGTTCAACACAATCCCTAGATCCTCAACAACTATTCTCCAGGATTATATCCATGCTAACAGTTCATTTACAAGGAATGAAAAATGGCATGTATAGGCCCCGATGATTTCCATGATGTGGAAAATGCAGATAGAATCGCAAAATCATAGGGGCCTATATTCGTTAACTGTAACTCATCGCAGTCATATAAATGGAATTTACAAAAAGACTATTTAAATATAAATCCTGTATGTTGTGCGTGTCTCTGTTTTTGTTTACCACACACATTCTGAAGCGTGTGACAGATTTGCTGTTTTCAGCCTCTGTCGCATCAATATATGAGCACGTGAACACATAAACAGTCTCTAGAACTGCTCTGTGAGTCACTTCATGAGCATTTGGGGAAAACAAAAACAAAAACAAACAAACAAAAACTATCGTCATATCACATAGAAACAGAAATGTAAAGGTTTTCACAGCAACCCGTCAAACTAAAATTTTGGTTTTACATGAAAAAACGGTGATAAAAACATATTTCTTAATTTAATTGTATTACTACTAATAATACAATCATTATTAAAACATTATTTTTTGAGAAATATTTAACAGAAACATTATTTACCAGAAATGTAAATTAAAAAAAATAAATAAATAAATAAATACACAAATCACAGTATTTCTCAAATAAATTAATAAATACATATATACAATAGTTATTAAAGCATAATTTTTTGAGAAATATTTAAGAGAAAAAATGTAAATACACAACACACTATTTCTGAAATAAATAAATAATAATAATTATATATATATATATATGTATATATATACAATTATTGAATAATAACTGAATATATTGAACCATTACAACAGTCTAGAAAAATGTTAGTTTAACCTTAGAGTATAGAATGAATGAATGAATGAATGAATGAATGAATGAATAAATAAATAAATGCAGGAAAAAAAATGAATTTTAAAAATAAATAAATAAATAAATAAATAAATAAATAAATTTAATAAAGTTTAATAAACAAACAGAATTTAGGGAAAAAAAATAAAACACATTTTATAGGGCCCTACCACTTGTGTCAATTCATGCGTAGGTCTACTCACATACGTGTAAAGTTAAAAAGATAAATAAAATAGCACAAAAATAAATTAATATCAAATAAAATATGAAAAGCGTCAATGCATTTGGTATACATTTAAGGTTTAACAGGGAGATATTCAATCAATAACAAGGATATATATATATATATATATATATATATATATATATATAATTCAGTATTGTTAAATTAAATTTTTATTAATTTAACAATTCTACTTTTTTGACATTTTTGTAATATTTTTTATTTAACAATGGAACACTGGATACATTTAAAGGGTATTTCTAAAAGCTGGCATTACATACCCCCAGTTTAGTCCAGACTGATTGCAAATTTATGGTAATTAAGAAAAAGGTGAAAATTTTGTCCAGGCAATCAGCCTGTATTTATTTAAGCTTGTTCCAGCTGTGAGCCAAAACAGTTACCCGGACATGGAGGTGAAAGGTCAAATTTACCCTCAAGAGCATCTCAGCATACCCAAATGCTATCTTTATATCTTTTTCTTTATGTCCTAGTATTGCCATAACCCTTATGACATGATCATAACTGCAGCATCACAGCAGTTAACCAGAAGGGCCATACCTAAATTACAGTGCTTAAATAGCTATTTGGCTATTGGCTGATTTCCGTTCATGCTGGCCCTGGGTAAAGACCTGGAATGTATATTAAAGAAACAGGGTCGTTGCTGAATCTTAGAACTGCTGAACAGTAGCAGAATAAAACACCTGCGCTAAGGTGCACTTGTACATGTCTCCACTCAAAGAACATCACTTGTATTGCGTCAATAAGCGTCAAGGTCGCCCTTCCAGCCTCAGGTACCTAATCTGTTTCCTTGGCCAGCTGTTAGCAAGGGCCAAGACAGACCATCTCAGAGAGAGTGAAGCACTGTCATTACTGCCGTCCTGAGGTCCTCAGGGGCCAAAGAGCAGGATCAATTTCCCCCGTGCCTTCGCGCACGGTCAGTAGGTGAAGAACTTCCTTTCACCCCAAAGCGTCATTACGACTGGAAAGCCTGGATGAGGATGATCTTACCATCACTCATGCCTTACTCATGCCTTAATTGTTCCATCCGTGTCGTTTCCGCGATACTGTCATGTAAACTGTTATGACGGGATGAGTTGTGACATTTTACGGCTTTGGTTTTGATCCAAGACAGGAATTTTCGCTCTTGCAATAGCACGTTTTTGCTTGAGCGTGGCTTGAAGACTGGTTTGAGTGACAGTTTTGCAGTTAAACGGCCATGATATTTTCCCAGCGAAAGCTGCGATTGAGAATTATTTTAGCTCGATTGAGTCGAATTGGAATAAAGCATATGTCAGCTTGTATATTTTAGTTCTGTCAGAAGATCTGTGATAATTGATGCAGATATGTAAAATGATTTATGAGCTCGATTTACCATCGGGAACATCCGAGTTTAGTTTACTAGACGAGCTAATTCCCTCATAAATGGTGTTCAAACATGATGGCGTGTCTGTAAACTAGAGCTTTGAAGCGAGGAATGCCTTTTTGTAGAAGAAGGGCCTGGATTTTGTCTATTGCTTCCCACAGAGCAGCAGGAGAAAGATGTAGTGCTGCCTTCTTTTTTTTTTCGAGGGCTAATTACAGTTCTCCTAAGACAAGGCACGCTCTCTCCCCCTCCTTTCGGTTTCGCGTTTATTTTCTTTTTTCCCCCTCCTTAACTTCATATCTGCATTCCCTCTTTCTCTCTTTCTCTAATCAGCTCTACACATGGCATTTATCTTCATCTGGTCCAGACCTCTTCCTCTTAGCCTCTGAAATTAGTTGCCTCAACATCAGAGCTCTCTGCTAAAAAACAACTTCAGCCTCACATATATAAAGCTAAAACTGGGTCGCCGCTGACGTCGAGCCGAAGCTGCGAGCGGAGCTTTCGCGCAGAGTTTTAATGTGAGATTCATACTTACTGGGTGACATCAGGTGAAGGGTACATTTGTTGCTTCTTTCCCGTTATTTATATAGCGTTTGTAATAATGAAAATGGTCCCAAAGCTGCTTTACACGGTGCCGAGACTAAATCCCTAGTGAGCAAGCGCAAGGTGTTTGTGATAATGAAAAACTCTCTAAGTAAGGACGGAGACTGGCTACAAGGTGAACGTGTCAGTCTACGGTCGCTCAAGAAGAAAAACTTCATAAAAGCCGTCACTCATAGATCCAATTTTATTATTGCATAATCTTTTTGCTATTCGTCCAAGAAACTACAGTGGCGGCAAAAGGTTTTTGGACAGTTAAGACATATTTAAATCTATTGACTTGTCAGTTTCAGTTCTCGACATATTTCCAGTACAGTAACAGTATCGGTTGTTAATTTGGAATATTTATTTATTTATTTATTTGTTTATTTATTTATTGAAATAATGGTTTCTGAAGGATCATGTGACACTGAAGACAGGAGTAATGATGCTGAAAATTCAGCTTTGCATCACATGAATAAATTACATTTTAAAACATATGCAAATAGAAAACAGCTTTAAAAAAAAAAATAATAAAAAAAAAAATAATAATATTTTACAATATTACCGTTTGTATTTGTATAGTATTTCGGTCATATAAAATGTTTTTTGGACAATTAAGTCTAATTTCTTGTCAGTTTACAGTTTACAGTCTATGTATATACACTATCAGTCTGAAATAATAATGATTTTTCAATGTTTTGAAAGTCCCTTATACTCACCAAACCTGCATTTATTTTATTAAAAAAAAAGTATTATGATTTTTGATATGAGTTATTATGGTTTTAATGTATTTTTAAATGTATACTATAAAAAACATTTGTGAACATATTGTGAACAATTATTTCAATTTAAATGTTCATTTTTTTTTAATATTTTATAGTGTAATAATTTAAAATTAACACTTGTAATCGGCAAGTACATATGAAATTGATCAAAAAAATGACACAATAGATTTGTATTTCAACTGAATACTTTTGGATTTTCTGCTTCTCAAAGAATCTTGAGGGGGGGAATAAAATAAAATAAAAATAAATAAAAATAAAAAAATAAAATAAAATAAAATAAAATAAAATAAAATATTAACCAGCTACAACTGTTTTCAGCATTGACAGCATTGATAATAACAATACATGTTTCTTGTGCAGAAAATCAGCAACTTAGAATGATTTCTGAAGGATCATGTGACACTGAAAACTGGATTAATGATGCAGAAAATTCAGCTTTGCCATCAGAGGAATAAATTACATGTTGAAGTATATATATATATATATATATTTTTTTTTTATTAATTTATTTTTTTGTATTTTGATCATATAAATGCAGCCTTATTTTAAGCAAATAAATAAATAAATAAATAAATAAAGTATTGCTTCAGAAAACAAAACTCAGATCAAACCAAGACCACTTGTTTTCGGCACTGCAGTGCGAAATCCTCACAATTGAGCCTTGAGAACCCACCAGGAGTTTTGAGTAAGTCATTGTAATTCTTGTCAGCACAAACATGCCTCCTTTTTGTGTAAATTAGGCTTATTATAGATGTATTCACAAAACACAGTGCTATTTGCTTGGTGCAATTAGCGTCGCATTATTAGGAAAGGAGGGGGTAAAATGACTAGCATTGAAAATAGTTGTTTGTTTCAATTTTCTATTCATCATGGCAGTTATTCATCAAATGATGTTCAAGTGATGGTGAAAAGCGTTAAAGACAAACATATATCTAGATGTGAGCTGTAGCTTGCACACTTTCAGCATTTTAAAAAGCTGATTCATGTGATCGCAATGGTGCTGTACCAAGTGTGCTGGATTGTGTGTTCCGCTGCATCCTTCATAATCTAGCTCTGCGAGATAGGGAATTGTGCCGTGAAAATTGCATTCGGCAGTAATTTTGTGGGCGCGTATACGGCGTTACCTGATTTGTGTAATTCCTTTGGTGAATCGGGCACAAAAACAACACAGACAGCACATGCAAATTAACAGCACAATCAATGGGCACAATTCATTCTTACTGAATTCCCCCATTGTCTCAGTTCACTAGTGCACTGGACAAGGAGTGAGGCGTTTCTAGAGCTGTCCAGTGCACTGAAATGATCATTTCCAGAAAAAAAAAGAAAATAAAGATTTATTTATTTATTTACATAGTAATAATATTTTACAATATTTATTTACTTTTTTTACCAGACAGACAGACAGACAGACAGACAAATAGATAGATAGATAAATAGATAGATATTGAATTTACTAATATTTCATGGATTAACTTTGATTTTAGTGTGTCTAAGAGTAATTTTATGTGCTAATGTCAATTTTTCAATTTTATTTGTTTTTCTTTTATTATTTTTACTTCAACTTTTATTTCAGTTTTAGTCACTTTACTATCTCAGCTTGAAATTATAATGTTATATATTTTAATCATTATTTTCTCTATATATATATATATCCTTGTTATTGATTGAATATCTTTTTTTTTTTTTGTTTGTTTTTTTCAGTTAGCTGCCAAGGTTTCTAATTTTTGTTTATTTAGGGTTTAAATGAAATGTAAAATGTATTTATAATTTATAAGTTATTTTTAATATAATATTTATATATTTTAGTACTTCAGCTTGAAATTATAATATTAATTATTATATTTAATATTATTTATTTATTTGTTTGTTTGTTTGTTTGTTTGTTTGTTTGTTTTTAGTTAGCTGCCAGGGCACCATTTCTAATTTTTTGTTTAATTTAGGGTTTAAATTAAATTTCAAATTTATTTTTAATTTATAAATTAATATAATATTTATAATTTATTTTAAATGTAAATTATACATTTTAAATGTAAATTAAATTTTTCTTTGTTTTAATTACTGAAAAATCTATGTTTTTGAAAAATTATTTTAGTGTTTGAACAATAACAACATTACTGATACTATTTATTTAATATTCAGTGGTAGGAGAAAATGTACAAAAAAAAAAAAAACTATAAAAGAAAGAAATAATGAAAAAGAAAGAAAGAAAGAAAGAAAGAAAGAAAGAAGAAAAGGAAAGGACAAATACTAATTTGCATATGTCATTCTGTGAGATATTAAATTATTTAATTTAATAAAATTCATACATATTTAGTTAAAGCACATTCACTCTACATTTTGGAAGCACTGAACACTGTACTAGAAAAAAAAGCACACTTGATAAATGGAGGCTCAAACCATTTCTGAGTGAGTTTGCATAGAGAATGTAATTGTTCCTGGCCCACAGGAATGTGCTGTCCCAGCATTCCTCGCTGCAGCTGTGCGGTTGCATCACTCTCCTGAATGATGTGCTGTGCTTTGAACCTGACTCCATTCAGCGAGCCACACTGTGTCCTGTCAAATGTGAGAGGGATTTGGAGCTCAAAGCGCCTGCTGAAGCAGAGCACAATGAAGGATCCAGACAGGAGCTCTGTGAGAGCATCTTGCTGCTGAAGACGCTGCAGCGTCTGAAAGATTAACAAGAAAAGCGCTACATAAATATGAGTACGCCCTCAAATGTGAGCGTTATACATTTTTAGACTGTAATAAAGCATAAAAATGCCATGTTAGCAGATATTTAGAAAACATGCTATGTTAAAGGGGTCATCGGATGCAAAACTCACTTTTACATGTTGTTTGAACATAAATGTGTGTTGGCAGTGTATATGATATGATGATAAAAATCCACCCAGTGGTATTTTTTTAATCTTTATAAATAATATCCCCTTTTTCAAATCGAGCCATTCTCAGCTTCTTGTCAGTGTGACGTCACACAGACCAAGGCTGCTCCCAAGATGGTTGATTGACATGACCGTCTTACCTTGGACCCTCCCTGATGAGCTGTAACAGTCCGACCATTGTGTCGACAGCTGGAGCAGGGGAAGACAAGAATGTCTCCATTTGAGCCATTGAGGTGTTCTGTTGTTGGATGTAATAATGATCATAGCAGTTGTCATTTACTCCTGACATCTGAGCCAGGGTTGCCAGGTTTTCACAACAAAACCTGCCCAATTGCCACTCAAAACCAGCTCAAAAGTAGGTGGGGTTCCTCTGGTAAAATTAGCATTCCAGGGCTAAATATTATGTTATTGGGGTCGCTTCAACCCGCAGACATGAAAAATAACCCGCGGCAACAGTATGAAAGTAGCCCAATTCCGTGGGAAAACCGCAGACGTGGCAACACTGATCTGAGCCACTGAAGACGCAGAGGATTAACATTACTTTTGTTTTTGAAGAAAAAACAGCCAGCGAGCTACATAAATGCGTCTATGTTCGCGGAAATCATTCGTGATGCAGAGAAGAGAGGGCCGGGGTGAGCAGAGCTCATTAGCATTTAAAGAAACATGCAACAAAACTGGTTGATGTCTGCAGAGCTGATTTTGACAAGGTAAAAAGGCTGTTTTTACACTACCACTGAGAAGTTTTAACCAAAGTATGTTATAGACTTCTCATTTAGGCCCTAATGAATCATATCAACTTGAAAATGGGCATCCGATGACCCCTTTAAAAAACTTCTATCTCCAAAAACAATGCTAGAGCCAGTTATTGTGCTTTGAAATGTGCGTTCTGTGTCAGAATATCTGTTTTTGATTTGGTCAATGTGATTCCACCCACTGCCAGTTCAACCAATAGTATTTCAACACACCGGGTTGCCAGGTGGTGAAAAAAAACACAGCGTATTGCAGTCATGAATCTAAAAATCGAATTAAAATGCGGATAAATCAACTCATCGGCTTACAGTGTATTCGCATTGTCAGCTGTGCTCTTTCCTGTTGAGTGTCCTCAATCTGGCAACCCATGTGAGCTTCGAGACTAAGGAGCAGGGGGCGGGAGAAACATCTAACCTCTAGCTGTCGATCTTTTCCCTCCAAAACGGTAACTGTAATTGCGCTAAATATTTAACGACCACATGGTCTTCTCCGTGTCGTAAGTCAATACGAACCTTCTTGAGAGCTAGGACATGAGCGCTTCCTTTTTTATTCCCTCGCCAACCACTCTTTGCCGCCCTCCTCCTCTCGACCACTCATCTAAGGCTGCTATTAGCTAATCCCCCTAAATCCTGTTTAATGGAACTGTGCCGTTAACAGCTATTTGGGACTAATTTACTGGTTCCCAGATCGCTTGGCACCTTCAAAGCAGTTCCAGCGGTACTAGTGCAGTAGCTGGAGTGCCCCCACCGCCCCCGGTGCTTGTTTCCCACATCAACCTTCCCCCCCAGTGTCCCTTCGTGGCCTTTCGCTCCTGTTGGACATGCTTTCTCCGTGCAAGGCTGTTTTTAAAAGCTTACAGCCAGCCAAGGTCAGAAATCTGGAGCGGCTCCAAGAGTTTTCTACCATCCTAGTCACAGAGAGACTTTTCTCTTCTTCTTCTTTTTTTGCCCCAAGGCAAATATTCCCAAATTACCCTCTACCACAAGCAACTTGCTGAGTCAAACACACTAAATGGGCGAATAGACCTGTGCATGTTCACACAATGCCTTGTTTCTACGTTTCTTTTACCTACCATTTTTTTTTTTTTATGGTTAGATCTGCATTGCATAGCGCGGTTAGTATGTCTGAATTGAATAAAATCCATCTAATGCTTGGTCTCAGGAGTGATCTGAAGTTGTTGTGCTCGAGTGTGTATTTAGCTCGACTCTGGGGGAATTGTTGTTATGGCTGCCTTGTTTGTGCCACCAGGTTCACTTGGCGACAATGTTTTTTCTGTTCCTAATTAAGGAATGAATGCTGAACAAAAACACATTGAACTTCGTCATCATCAATTAGGTCTGCCTTTAATGCTCGTGTTCTTGTGGATGATTCATAATAGAGGATGCAATAACCTTTATAGATGATAAAGTCAAAGAGAATTTGCAGCTAGTTTTATTTCTATAATGTAATGCATTTCTTTTTTTTTTTTTTTTTTTTTTTGTGTTACATTTCTGACTGAAAATGAAAAGTAAATGGAGCTTTTTCCCCAAGTAAAAAGGGATAGATTTAAAATTGATTTATTTTATACTAAATATAGTTCAAGTCTATTAACATATGTGCCCCTGGACCACAAAACCTTAAGTAGCACAGATGTATTTGTAGCAATAGCCAAAAATACATTGCATGGGTCAAAATTATTGCTTTTTCTTTTATTTCAAAAATCATTAGGATATTAAGTAAAGAGCATGTTGCATGAAGATATTTTGTGAATTTCCTACCGTAAATATATCAACACTTAATTTTTGATTAGTACTATGCCTTGCCTTGCTACTGCCTTGAATTTGACAAACCAACATGAACACAAGTAAAATCCGCCCTCATACAGAACTGAAAAATGATGTCAATTTCTATTGAAATGAATGGATTTTGCCAATTATATGTTGCAGAGCAGGAGTAAATATGACCTTGGTGACATTAGTCAGAAGGGAAAGTTGTTTCAGAGTCAGAGTATTATATTATGAGTCACAGATGATTTCATATTTTCTGTTTCTAATAAATAAATGAATGCAGTACCAAAATGCAATGATGTTTGTCATCATCAGTCATGTCTGTTTTAATGCTTGTATTATTATGTTCATATTAGAGGACGCAACAACCTTTATAGAAATTGAAGCCAATGTCAAACAGAACTTGCATCCTTGATTTTATCCTTCAGGAATTAATTAGATGATGAAAAGTGGTCTCTATATAACAGATGGTTGAAGGGGTTGAAAAATAAAATTTCAGAGAATTTCGTGAGCAAGAAAAGTTGTCAATTGTAAAATTGTCTAGCGATTTATAAAGAACAAAAGTCAATTTTAAACCAAGCTGCTTTGACCAACTTAAACATGAGGTAAATCTGTGCAAAGAACTTTTTCACCCTTATGTGAAACTCCAAATTGCACAGATTCCAGATTTCACCAGAAATTCTGCCAACAATAGTAAAAGTTCGGAGTCTGAATATTATGAGAGACAGACATTTGACCTCATTCACTAATACTTTCATACTTTTCAGCAAAATATGTGTTCTCATGCAAAATTCCTTATGTTTATGAGCCCAAATTGTTGTAAATGAGGAAATCTTTAGGTAGTAATTTCAATAAAGACCATTTCCATATGCTTTTCCGTATACATTTCATTTGAAAACATTTGTATGCACCTGTGACCTGCGACCACGAAGCCAGTTTTAAGGCTCAATCTTTTGAAATTGTAAACATGTATAATCTGAAAGCTGAATAAATACACTTTCCATTGATGTATGGTTTCTTAGGATAGGGCAATATTTGGCCAAGATACAACTAATTGAATATCTGGAATGTCTAAATATTGAGAAAATCACCTTTAATGTTGTCCAAATTAAGTTCTTAGCAATGCATAATGCTAATCAAATTTTTATATATATATTTACGGTAGGAAATTTACACATTATCTTCATGGAACATGATCTTTACTTAATATCCTAATGATTTTTGGCATGAAAGAAATACAATGTACCCATACAATGTATTTTTGGCTATTGCTACAAATACTCAAATACCTGTGCTGCTTATGACTAGTTTTGTGGTCCAGGGTCACATATGTCTACATCAATGACACCATTTTTTTTTTTGGTACAAACGAGCACAGCTAAGTAAGTTCCATTTTAATTTTAAGTTGGCTCCGAGTTATTTCTGGAGCTATTTCCCGTCAGCGGAGTTTAAGGTAATTTCTTGTTGGAATTTCACCATGCGCATTCTTTCTTGTTCTCCGTTCCTCTGTAACCAATCTTCTATTGATTTTAAATGATGTGTAGTCTGAGTTTTCGCTTTTGACTCAGCATCGATCCTTCATCCGAAGCATTAATGGCTCTGTAGACCACTGCTGTTTGCTGTTCCTGTCTTTGTGTGATCCAGACAGGATACACATACTGGCAAAGAAATATCGAATTATCGCAAAGACGTTTTCCTGACAGTACCGTCCTTCAGAGTAAGAACTGTGTGCTGTGTAGGTTTAGTTTTTTTTAGAGTGCTGCTGAGGTTTCGATGCTGTTTGACTGATATCTGGAGGTATTGCCACCTTCATTACCATCACAGTTGTTGGTTTTCTGGCCAGGGGGCAAAAGCCCCGAGTGCTCGCAGCAGATGAGCACAAGGCCCTTTTGTAAACACTGCCAATGTCTTGTCAAGGATAGACAGCACGCACACAGAGACACACACACACTTGTGCATCAAATCAAACAACAGACTACAGTCTACTTCTAATTTAAAGTAGTTAAACTACAGTGTGTTAGATGTTGAACTTTTTCCTAAGATTTCAATGACACACACCTTTCTTTTTAAATTAAAGCTTAAGTAGATAGATAGATAGATAGATAGATAATAAAATACTACTGATGACTTTTCAACAGGTTTTTCCAGACACTCCCTCATTTGATCTACCAGTGATCCGCCCCAAATTAATCTGTTGAGTCAATAACGGAATTTCCATGTAAATATTTAAATACAAGTGTTAGGATGTCATTTAAAAATTCTGGGTGGATATGCAAAAGTGTGAATAAAAACACATATGTTGAAAAACAAGTAATGAACAGTGTTGGGCATGTTATATATATATATATATATATATATATATATATAATAACTCAGTTACTATTTGTGAGAAGTAACTAGTAACTATAACTAATTACTATAACATGCCCAACACTGTTCATGACTTTTTCAACATATGTGTTTTTATTCACACTTTTGCATATCCACCCAGAATTTTTAAATGACATCCTAACACTTGTATTCAAATATTTACATGGAAATTCCGTTATTGACTCAACAGATTAATTTGGGGCGGATCACTGGTAGATCAAATATACTGCTATATACTGCTTAATGGCACAGCAGTTTTTTAAATATCTGAAAGTGCATTTAGCATCAGTCAGTAAAGCATTATGATAATTTAGCATTAAAGTTTAGTAATTAGAACTTTGGTAATTACAAATAACCATGTCTGAATGCATATTTGTCATGCTGACTGAACTTAAGACTGGTGGTGGTGGAAAACTAAAAATAATACCAAAACTACTATGAATTCTAGTACTAATAACAATATAAAACACACTAAGGATTAATGAGCTGCTGCACTGTAAAAATAAAAAACACAATTTGTTGAGTCAGCTTAAAATAATTTGTTACCCTGCTGCCTTCAAATTTTAAGTTCAGTCAATTAAAATAAGTTTATTCAACTTGAAATGTTAAGTTGTACTAAGTAACAACTTAGATATTTGTGTTTGCTAAATTTAACAAATGGGTAACCCAGCTGCCTTAAAATTTTAAGTTGATTCAACTCAAATATCTAAGTTGTCACTTAGTATAATTTAACATTTCAAGTTGAATAAACTGTTTTCTTTGAGTTGACTGAACTTCAAATTTTGAGGCAGCCAGGTTACAAATTATTTTAAGTTGACTCAACAAATTGTTTTTTACAGTGTGGGTTTATCATGAATATATTATCTGCGTTCACTCTAACTGATTTGCTGAAATCTAAACAGGGACAATAATATGTGAAAGCCAGTCAATGAGATCGCCATTTGTGTATTAGTTCCGCCTGCTACCGGAAAAACTGGCAGTTCTTAAAACCTGAAGAATTCCAAAGGAACTCCATTATTTTGACAGTAAAATACAACAAAGAATATCGTTTACATGGTGTGCGTCAATTCTGCAGGGTGTATAAGACTCTCTCGCTCTGTATCTTTCTTTTCATAAGACAAAACGACGGCTCATGTGCCTTCACAATAGAGTTTATGGTTCATCAAATACAGATATGCTGATGAACTGAAAAATAAGATTATAATAATATTATAATAAATTATAGTCAGTAACGGTAACGGCGTTGTTACAGGGAAACAGTAATTTGTTTGATTACTCATTAGTTAGTAACGCCGTTTATTTATAACCCCGTTATTCCTATCTCTGGTCATGAACAAGTCAATAAAACAGTGGCTTCCCACGTCTACAACCTCCATTTATATTTAACACCAGTTTTGCTGGAAGTGACGTTTTCTTTGTTTTCTTCGTTTTCTCTCGAACTTATGTCATGGAAATCACAGCTCATAACTTGGATGGAAACATAGAAATTTCCAGCTCAAATCAAGCCAATGCAAATCTACTGCATGATGAGATGCTCATCAGTCATTTAATGTTCCTATCGAGCATGTCAGCCTAAAAGACAACTAATAGCCCCTAAACACATCTGATTCGTTTTCGCGAGCAAAGCGATTGTTTATATTGAGGTTCTTGTTAACATCCATTAAGGGAAATTCTTTGAAATACTGAGAATTCTCTGGTGAAGTTGGAAAGGGCCGCCAATTGAGAGAGAAAACAAAGACTCTCATTGTGCGTGTGAATAGCCTGCGCAAAGTGGTAGCGCCCAAGTACCCAAATCTCTAGAACACACAGTGAGTGTCTTTTTAATATGACCCCATTAAACTGCCTTTACACTGCTGGTCCCACCTAAACAAACAAACATACACACAGTTATATCTATCAAGTAGCCTATCTACTTTGCTGCCTCTATGGAACTGTTCATATGTTCATTTTGGTGTGATTTGGCTCTGCCACAGGGCTGTAATTCACAATTCAAAGAATTAAGTCTGTACGAGTCATCACAAGCATTAACCAAGAAGACTTTGTAGAGTGTTTTAAAGAGGCAGCTGACACTGGAGCACTTAAGTATGTTTAAGTAGGTAATCTGTCCTTGTCTTGAAGCAAAGAAGGCCACGAGGGGAAGAAGAATGCTGTCCTTTTCCCAAGACGCTCCTTCCGGGCAATTAAGTAATGGCCATTACAAGTCTCTTGTATCCCTTAAAACTTCTAAGCGCTGAAAATCACATTCAAAAAGTGAATGATGTCACTGAACCCCCAAATTGCATGCTAAAATACTTTAATCAAGGAGTGATAGCATCTGTGGTTATGCATGTTACGATATACTGTACATCAAAGTCAGTGGTCTTTTTATTTTAGTATGATGGCTGTTGCTCTATTGTGTATCAACTTTGTCTGAGATTTTCTCTTAAAATCTTTTAAGGAAAATTAAAAATAGAGAGATGTGACAATTTATACATCAGAAGAATATAGATATTTAACATGAATGTGTTGAAGAAGCTCTGATCATTTTGATCTTGCTTGATTTGGATGATTAATGTTCCCAGCTAACTAAACAAATTCTTAGAACTTTGAACATTTTGGCAAGGTTCTCTCAAAATTAAGAACATTCTTCCAGTAACGTTAATAGAATGTCCGTTCCAAGTTTTCCGGTATTTAATAATGTTCTTAAAACATCAGAATAACACATTATTTATACTTCGTTCATGGAATTTTTTCTGAAATATTTTAGTTGGATGTTCATCTAACCTGTTACTACTTGTTTCAGGATGTTTAAAGAACATTCAAAAGTAATTGGTCCCTTTATGACTGGAAAATGATAAAATACATAACTAAGAAAAACAATGTTTTCAAAACTGGGTTTTTTGAAAGTTCAGAGAGCATAACATTTGTATGGCTTAATTAGAATGCTAGCAATATATTATATTATTTTATTTTATTTTTTTGTTAGCTGGGTTGGAGTTGACATTCAGATCTTTGCCTTATGTAAGAAAATTATAGCTCAGTGAAAAATTGTAGACATCTGTACTGAAATTCAAAATGTGATCGCCTATATGAAATTGTGTTGTTGTGTTAATAATTTAATACCTATATAGCAAAAAATCGATATTTCAAATACACATTTTCAAATACATAAATTAAATACATATTTTAAATATATTTCAAAATATATACATTAAAAAGATCAAAATATATTTGCTAAAATATGTTGCAAAATATATTTATTTATATTTTTGGCAATGTTTGGCATATTTTTGAAAATATGCTTATACATTTTAAATGTATCTTAAAAATTATACCAAAAATGACTACAAATATATGTACTAATATATACGGAAATATGTTTTCTACCAATATCAAATGCATTTTCTTGCCCCTGAATACATATATTTTACTATATGAAGATTGAAACTAAATATATTTTCACTTTCATTGAGCTTCACTGTATGCAACATATATTTAGGATATATTTCACGTATATTTTAGGCACATATTTTTGCCATATGGGTAATATTATAATAAAAGAAGCATTATAGAAATGAAAGATCTTCTAAAATATATTTTTTCCTTACAAGTTGATTTGGAGGATATTCATTCATTGATTCACTGATTCATTGATTCATTGATTCATTTATTCATTGATTCTTTCTTACTTTCTTTCTTTCTTTCTTTCATTCATTCATTGTTTTAATTTATTTTACTGAGAATGGATGCAAATGCACCAGAAAACAAGGCAGTAAAATATGTTTTCTAAACTAAGTTTTCTATGTATTTCTTTTACTTTATTTGCTTTTATGTACCAAACCCTAAAACCTCTCTTAAAACTACTAGACATTTTAAAGTGTTTATATGTTCCAATGAACACATTAATTAGCAACTAAAAGCTTTAACCATCAACGTAAGTACACGATTAATCATTCATAAACGCCTTATTCATAATTTTAAGAAACTTTGAACGTAAAGTGTCAGCAATTAACGCTTTAAATGAGAGCATTTCTCTCTTTCTCACCTTCCCCCGAGCTGGAGCTGCCGTGTAGAATGCGTGTCTGGCTGCGGTCCAGCATTCTCATGCTTCAGTCAAGCAGTCGAGCTCACACAACAGCTCTTTGTGTGCGCCCCAGATGGATTTTTCCTCACATTGACCGAACCACCTCGTCTGGGAGGTTCACGCACTCCTCTCGCTCAAGAGTGTCCCTTTCAGATCTTTCACTCTAAAAACACAAGAGCAGAGCCACGCTGGCCCACATTCCCATCCAAGTGCTGCCCAAGAACCGCACTCACGTCAGCTGTACCGAGAAAGCGGACCCAGATTGAAATTATTGCATGAAACTTTGGGAACACTTTATGTAAAGTGCATTACAAGAATTCTTTATAATGCAGTGCATGAGCACATGAATAACCGTAACCACATTCATAGTATATTGCTTATCTATTCATTGTTACACCTTTAGAAAGTGTATGGTAACACTCTACAATAAGGTGTAATTTGTAAACATTAGTTGATCTATTAACTAACGTGAACGAACAATGAACAATACATTTATTACATTGTTTATTAATCTTTGTTATTGTTAGTTAATAAAAATACTGTTGTTCATTGTTTATGCTAGTTCACAGTGCATTAACATGTTAAGAAACACAACTTATGATTTTAATAATGCATTTGTAAATGCTGTGGAAGTATTCATTCTTAATTTATGTTAACTAATGAACCTTATTGTTAAGTGTTACCAAGTGTATTTTAGCAAATAACATGATGTTCAAAAAGCTCGTCAAAAAGCTCTAAAATGTTTCAGTAACAAGGAATCTGCAAATATTAAATGCATGTTAATATTACAATTTTTTTATGAAAATGTATTATGCATTTACAAAGCATTGTTAACTCATTTATAAAGCATTATACATCAAGGCCTTAAGTAAAGTGTTACCAAAAATGTACATTTATTGTGTTTATTGTATGAACAATTTTAAAATGTCCATAAAATGACAAGGATTAATAGTTAAAAATGTAGTAATATTACAAAAAAAAAAAAAAGTGAAAAGTGAAATTTGTGTCAAAAATATTTTTTGGCTTTTAATCTGTTGTCTTTGATGCCATTAATGCTTTCTAAATAAATAAATAAATAAATAAATAATAAATAAATCATTTTGTTCACAAGAGTGTGTACAAACTTTTGCCTAAAAATAAATAAATAAATAAATAAATAATCGCTTTGGTGAGACATACATGACAAGCTAATAATGAATGAATGAACGAATGAACGAATGAATGAAAATAGCATTTATTAAACTTTTAGAAGAGGAAAACCATCGGTTTGCAAACATTATCATGCTATTTGTGTCATTTTTGCCTTTATTCATAATCCAGATATGACTGAAAAGTGTCATTACAATAAATCTTTTACTAACAATCATAGTTAATAAGGTTTTATTGTTGACATTAGTGCTCAGACTATACTAGGTCAAAGGTCCGTCATATTACATTGAGCAGGTCTAGAATCAGATCCTCTGTTGTGTGTAATGTCACATGTTAACTGTCCAGTGCATAATTCCATCACTGCTTTAATAGCCTTGCGTGCTCTATGCTGGTTGTGCATCATTTAACAGTATTTGTTTATTGACTGTTTATGTTGTTGAAAGCCATAACAGATGCATTTGCATTTTAGAAGAGCTGCACTGTTATTAATGTAGCAATTACATGTGAAATGAATGTAGAATGCTAATAGATTTATCTCTCTACTTTTGCTTCCTGAGATTAACATAGCCTTTAATTGTATCAGTGTACAAGAGAAACGCACACACACATATTTAGTAGCTCTGCATTCAGATTCTTTAAAATTAAGATGCTCTGTTGGAGCCTTTGAAAAAAAAAAAAGTAAGTATAGAGATGAATACAAGAATAAAGGCCTGAGCGTTAAGAAGAATGTTGCTTATTATGCAAATAATCAGTGGGGGGTGGGATAGCATGTTTCTCTTCTGTAGAATGCTGTGCAACTAATGATGTGCCTAAAAGATAACGATTATTATAAAATGGACTCTTGTTGTGAGCAAAAGCAGACTAGTGTTGGACAGACATTTTCTGGAGAGGAGAATACTGTATCTTTATGCCCGTCGTAAATTCAGAGATATTTGCAAACATTATTTTATGTAGATCAGCACACAGGCAGAGATAGGAATGGCACACAAACAGAAAATTCTGAATAGATTCTAAATACAGCGTCTCACCATTTCTGTGATCACACGTTGCTGGCTTTCATAAATATTGACTAACATCAAATGGAGAGCTGGCGGGCATCTCAGAACTATGTTAATGGTCTCGTCAGCTAAAGCTCATGATAAATTCTCAGTTTCTTTATACTGACAAACGCAGTCTTTAGATCTGTCCATACTGAGAAGGGTTCGGCGAACAGACTAAATTACTCCTTGACTTGGCATTCACACGCACAGACTTAGGGTGTTACTTTTGGGCTTTTATAGAGTTCTTGGTGTGCTGTGGATTGTTTTATTTTTATCTTTATATTTCATCTTAACATTCTAGTTCACTGACATTTGCAATACAGATGAATGTTCTTCAAATCAAATAGTTGACCTAAAAATGAAACTTCTATTATTATTTACTCACCTTGCCAATTAAAATCCGTAAAAATAAAACAAATAAACATCTCTGTGTCTTGTCTATTCAATTAGAGCTCATAGTGACTGCAGGGTATCAAGCTTCAAAAAAGGGCATATAACCACCATCTTTTAAAATCATACAATGCCCTTATTTGAGTAACCGACTGAAATCATTGTCATTATTCATTGATATTCTTCACCTCTACTGCAGCTTTCAAATCAAATAATTGACATCTGTTTGAGGTACTCGAGAACCACTGATGTTCGAGTTTGTTTTAGACCAGTCTGCTCCATATGTGCCATATTTGATTTGATTTGATTTAGTATTTAGGAGGTGAATATTACTAGTAAATGACTAGTAGGGTACAATGGGGCTGAAGGCGCCCTGGGGTAAAAGGTGCCTTTGATATTATTTTCCTCTAAACCACTAGATGGCAGAAAAACGTGGTGTAGCACTTTCCAAAAATTCTGCTTTTCAACATACACGTGCAAAATTGCAAAACTGCCAGCACAAAGTCGATTCTGTGCTTACTTGATCTAATATTTGAAGTTTTTAAAAATGTCGTAGATTTAAGCAGCAAATGAGAATCGCTAAAATTATTCAATATATCTTGAGACAAATGTCTTCTTAATGTTTTTCAGTTTTGTTTAAGATAATTAAAACAGCAGTTTTTAAATAATGAAAGAATATGTAAAAGTATGGTATTTGGGGTAAAAAGCGCTAAATGGCACAATAATTAACATGATAATTAATAGAAAGCTGATTTTTCCATTTGTTGATTCATATGGTAAATATCATATATTATGTTGGGTGTCCATCTTAGAGATAATCACCATGTTTAGAATGAAATCATATTTAAAAACATGCTATTAATCATATCATATAATAAAATATCATTTGTTGTTACTACTGTAAATCTATATTAAATTATTATGGGATCTCCTTCAGTGCTTTCAGAATCTTTACGTTTTAAAATTGTTTCAGTATTTTAACATATATGTTTTATATTAACATATTTTAATGAGAGTATATTTATTTATTTATAGTATAATTATTTTATTTATCAAAATAAGCAGAAAATAGTACAAACTTTGCTAAAGTGATAAAGTATTGACCAACAACAACTTTATTTTAGCCTTGGCACCTCATACATTTATGAGATTTTTAAAGCAAACAACTTGTATGATTTATTTTCACACAGAATTTGTTGTTCCATAAATGTTCAATACGTATGTATTTTTCTGCAATCATACACTTTGGGCACAGTGAAAAGCACTTTTTTTTTTTCTTAGGGGGTGCCTTTAGTCCCGATGTACCCTACTAGGCTTACTAGGCTTGAGGAGACTGTAAATGTAGTGCACAAGTCATATAAATCAGCTTTTTGAATGTTAATTTTTGGATGAACCATTTATTTAAAAGACCATTGTTAGGAAAATGATTGCATTTTTAAGTTGTTCAGAGGTTTCACTGATTTATTTATTTTTCTTTCAGACTAACAAAGGAGATGCCCTGGCCAACCGGGTCCAGAACACACTTGGAAACTACGATGAAATGAAGGAGCTCCTGACTAGCCATTCCAACCAGAGTCACCTTGTGGGCATTCCTAAGAACTCTGTTCCCCAGACTCCAGTGGAGAAACCCGACCAGCCAGGTTTTTTCCCTGAGGCTCAGCGGAGCCGAGCTGCTCCCTCCCAACCTGGAAGTCACAGCACCTCCATGCCCCCACCCCCTGCCAACACCATGCCAGGCTCAAGCGTTGTACATGGACATCAAGGCAAAAAGTCTCGCTCTTCAGACTGGTCCCGAGGGGGTCACAGTTCAAGTGGCGCCCAGACTGCTCAAGCGGTCAGTCGGGGAAAGCACTCCAGTCATGAGCAGACCTCTAGTAGACATGATCAGGACCAAGAGGACTCGAGTCCCAATCCTAGCGGACCTACAACTTCGTCACACTCCAGCAGGAAGCAGGCACAGTCTGGCAAAGGACCAGCCACAGCCGAGCTTGGCCTCGGAAAGTCTCCCGCCGAGCAGGACTTGTGCTCCCACGGCTCGAACTCGCCGATGGCCTCTACGTCCCTGCTCCCGAGCGGCCTCTCGACGCCGACGTTCCCTCAAGGTCTCCACTGCAAGCCCAGCAGCGCTGTGCAGCAGAAACCCACTGCCTACGTCAGGCCCATGGACGGCCAAGACCAGGTCCCCAATGATTCCCCAGAGCTCAAACCCCCTGTGGAGCTGGTGGAAGGGTACAACAGTGTTCCATTTGGGGGTCTGCTGGATAGCAAAAGCAGCACGGCTGGGACCAAGGGCAAAATTCCTAAGCTGACACTGCCACAATCCGGAGAGGTGAGTGTGACCGTTTTTCGTCTCAGTCAAAGGGCAGGCTTCCTGCAGATGTTGTAATCATTTGCTCTCGTTTGGATGCAGCGGTAGTTGGACAGGAACAGTTGGCAGATAGGCTTGGCTCTGTTGACTTTCCCCTGGCTAGGTCTGTTTTGCATTGAAACCTGGCAGAATGAGGGGCTGACATAATGGAGTGCTTCATTAATAATCAGCTAATGAACCTCAGGTTTTCCTGTGAACCTACCTACTCTGCAAGGAAGTCTTCTTGTTGGCATGTTTAAAGATTACTTTCTTTACAGTTTTGAACGGAGGGAAATTCTGACCTCAGCGATTTGCCGTGTTCAGGTTGCTGAAGTAAGTTCATATTGGCCTTCCCATGAGAGGAAAAACAAGTCTAGAGTTTAAACTGTTTTGTGTGATTGAATAAAGTAGAACAACATGGGTCAATTTTATATGATTAGATTTCCCAGTTATAGCCAATGCTTTGAAATGTTAACGTTTCGGAATCAGAACAATACTTTTGTGGGAAATAATGCACCAAATGGCTTTTGTAAGACTTTTTTTCTGTTCAGTAAATACTGTTTCTAGAGATGAGATGAGTGGTCTTCTGTGAGTTGCAGATGTATCTATCTCTAGGATACAACTGTTCTTCCCAAAGAAAGGATGTGAGAATGTGTTTTTATGGCTTTTATTTTGATGTCAAATAGTTGTTATCTCAGTGCCTACTCCGTGTAAAAGGTTCCCAACTAAATACGATCTGGTTTCAGTTAGATGACTTACTCACCTTTACCCTAAGTAGCATCTTAAGAGTCATGTTCTTAAAACACCTCGGAAGACCCTCCATGTCTTGAACATGTAGACCAGTACACATTTCTTCACAATGGAGGGGCCCATACGTTCTGAATTAACCCTCTGGAGGTTAAGACACAGGAGCTTTATCACCGGCAATGTTAACTTCATCCCTTCTGTGAGGCTGACACTTAGAGTAGAGTTCTGTTGACCTCTCCCAGGTCGTGATACATGAGCCACGCTGAAGCCGTTTACAGGCTATCCAGTGCCGTCACTTCCTCTGAATGGCTGCCAGCGGGGGGATTTGATCCCACGGCATTCTGTGGCGAGAAATGACTGCATTTGAAAGCTCAGCGTGGGCCTTTAGGACAGGGAATACCATCATTTAGGATTTAGCCAATAGGTGGTCTTAGATTAAAGATAATAGATTGTGGCGGTCTAATAGTTCTGTTATTATGCTTCAGGCTCATGTTTGGCTCTATGAAAACCCAGCAGCAACTAATGAATTCCTTCACTTTGAGATGGTGGTATCTTGTAAGAGGTAATTTTCCTGTATTTCCAGCGCCGGGGTTTGAAAAATAGCCTCGTATCGATGCCTTGAGCTTGTTTGAGCAGTAGGTTGAAATTCCCATCGCTCTTACCTACGGGCTTAATCCACATAAAGCAAACAAACCAAATAAGATAAGGTGCGGTAAACAAGAGTGGCATATGATTGAACAGGTTGACTCGGCGCTATCCAACCATGGCGAGGCAGCCAGCTGTTCTTCCTCTTTGTTCTATAGGGATCTCGACGGCCATCGGGCTGCAAATTGCACTATCGCCCATCTTGAAGCATATGGTGCGTTCGCGCAGTACAGTTAAGCATGTGGCAAGAGCGAAAACCTGGGGAATTTTAATTGCTCTGAGAGTGCCCTCATACCGGTCAGCTTGCAGGAAAATGGAGATGGATGTTGTTATTGCAAAGAGGGGCAGGCATAGAGAGAGAAGACCCCCCGTAGGGTGGGCCCCAGCTGGGCCTACGCCATCTTTCCCTACTCCTCCTTCTGACAGATGAGTCACTGCCTGAAAGTGAAAAGAGAGAAATGCAAAAGGGAAAAAATAAATTAATAAATAAATGGAGAAAAGGCAGAGAGTTACGAAAACAGGGCTAGTAGGATTGAAATTGAGAGCGTGCGCAGAGCCGCTCTTTCAAGATGGCTCTCGGGAGAAAAGAAAACATCTTCAAGGACATTGATTTGATTTTTTTCCACCCTGCCTTGCGTAGCTTTAGTTTGTTAAAAGGAGTGGATTCTGTAGAAGCGGCTCTCGTGGGATTCACCTGTACTCTGTTGTGCTGGCTACTTATTATTCCACAGCTCTTCAGGCTTATTTATCCAGGTTCGCTCTGGCTGAGGTGTTGAATTGTGTGAAAGGCTTTCCTGATTGTATATCCTCCCAGGTTTTCTTTGTTGTCACATGAGCGGATGCTATTTTGTTGTGCTCAAAAATTGGCAGAATGCTCTTTGGTTGCTTAAATCTTTTTTGGAAACAGGAAATATTGTCAGTGGTAATGGTGCGATTCACGTACAAATCTTTCTAAGCTGGTTCTTTGTTACGATTCAGTTAAAACAAAACTGTGAAGAAGATGACATGTTAGAACCAAAAGCAACATTTGAGAGTTAATATATCACTATAGCAGCATTTATATGTGACCCTGGACCACAAAACCAGTCATAAGTAGCAATATTTTTAGCAATAGCCAACAATACATTATAAATCAAAATTATCGATTTTTCTTTTATGCTAAAAATCATTGGGGAGTATAGATATTTTGTAAATGTCCTACCATAAATATATCAAAACTTAATTTAAAGGCGATTTTCTCAATGTTTAGATTTTTTGCACCCTCAGATTCCAGATTTTAAAATAGCTGTATCTCAAGCAAATATTGTCCTATCAACAACCAACAAACCATACATCAATGGAAATCTTATTTAATCAGCTTTCAGATGATGTATAAATCTCAATTTCAAAAAAATTTACCCTTATGTTTTACATATTTACTTCACTAAGAAACAATATTGAAAGCATGTGATGACTTAAATCATTGAATCACTTGCTTTTAACAGTAGTCAACAAACTATTTGTGCAATAATGCTAATTGTCAACAGCATGTGATTTTTCAACTGGAGTGTCATGCATTAAAGAACTGGTCACAGGAACATGAGGAATCTGTATTAAGAAAGAAAAGAGAGTCAATTTTGTCTCCAAGTTGCCTTAAATGCACATTTTTATTTGAAAACAGTGATTAAAACGGTATTTAACATTTCACAACAAATCATGAATGAAACAATCATTAGCCAGCACATTACAATGAATACAATTTCTCAGCATTAATTGTCAGAGCCATAATAACTGGCTTAATTGTATTATCTTCAGACTGCCACACACACCTCTGCACTGCTGAAAGAGTAACTCCTAAAACTGCCGTTCTTTGGGCTGAAAAGCAGAAGCTTGTTCCCCTTGATAGGCATGAAATGTTCCCTTGCGCCACCCCACCACAAAATATTTTGACAGGTTGAGCGCTCAGCAGAGTGATAAGACTGTGCTAAATGGCTTTGGAAGCATTCTGTTATCGCCTAGTGTATTGATTAGTGTCTAGCGTTGTGCTGCTTGCTGTGAAGAAGTGGCTTTTTTTTGGTCGGTGTATGAGACATCGACAGACAGATAAGACTATTGATCCATCTAAAAACAGTTATTGCACCCAGTATTACCCAGTCTTTATGTGACTAATAGCTTTATCACTAGCTCCTTGAAGCGCAGATTTGACAAGACAATAATAGCAGTGAAGATATTCTCGCACTGCATGCTGGGCTATATGAAATGATGCTTCAAACATGCTGAGAGAGCATGCTAATATTTTTGTTGGTCTAGTTGTATTCAGTCATTGTATTTTGTGATATTGTATATAAGATATAACAGTGGAAGAGTGAATTTATTTTGCGATGAAGTATATTACTGTAATTATTTTGATATGCAATTAGCCTGCACGTGGATGATATCAGCTGTCATGTCAACTCATTTTGAATTGTGTTATATCCAGTGGTTTCTGTGGTGTTTTTTGGCCTGGGTGACACTGAGAATTATCTTCTTTTCAAAAGTGTTCCTGGCCTGTTCTATGACTATATATACCAGTACCTGAAAGCAATCTCAGTGGGCAGCAGAGGTGAATGATGTCATGGCGTTGAGGGCTGGAGTCTGGGCCGGGAGTCTGGCAGAGGAGTTCTCATCAAGCCGCAGTCTCCCTTCTGATTGCTCTTTGTGATCAGATATAATGGAGAAGCCGACATCTGCTGCATATCAATGCGGTCCCTGTGTTTCCCCGGCCTTGTTGATCCCAGATCAGAGCAGAGTGATTGCACGATCACAGTAAGATCACAGGAAAATCTCAGCTGTTGATAATGTAGCTATGTACATTAGCATTCAGTTTCCAAATGCTCACTGACTTCTGTAAACCTTTGAGGTTTTAGTAACCTGCATAATAACTGTTTCCAAGCAAGTTTCCAAAACACCTTGTCTCCCATTGGCTGATCAAACAGACAGTCACGCCCCAAACTCACACCATTGGTTGAGCCAGTGTTGCTGGGTCAGGAAGATCAAATAAACAGCGCGATGTTTTGAAAACACAACAGTAATCAGCAATCAAACTATTATTGGCTTACTTAGCCTGTAGTTGGGATAAAAGAGAGTGCATGCATTAAAAAAAATGCATATATTTAATAAAACAAAACCATTTACAGCCTATAAAGACAAGTCGGCAGCTGTTTCACGCAAAATGCAATGAACTTATTAAGATTCAATATGTTAAAAATTAATTGGACCATATAAGATCTATTCATTGATGACAGCAAGAGGGTTTTTAGCGTGATTTTCCTCTGCGGCCTCATAGTGGCGTCTATCAAAGACTTTCGCTAGAGCTCTGCCCAGCCAGGCCAAGTTATTAAAACAGCGTTTGCCGTAACAGGCAGAGAAGTCTTTATCTCGTATGGAGCCCGGCTCCATCTCACAGGACAGGAAGTCATTTCCAGGAACATTTGATTACACCGGGCTGCCAAGACTCACAAAGCAAGACGCCACTTCCCCCCAGAAAGCATCCTCACCCATACTGACTCATCTAGTGCTGGATCGTGTGCACGGAGCTGTAACGTAGACCGCACTGTGGTGTATTATAATGATTAATGGCTATGCAATCATCTGCGTACATATTTCTTGAAATGTATATTTTGGAAGCAGGGATATGTGTTTGAAATGAGATGCATATGGGTAGCTCACTCTAAATATATGTATAGCACTGTATACACTCACAGCAACAGTCTGTTATAGCTCTGCTTTTTAAATATATATTCTTTGGCACTCAGTCTATGATAAATGGACTTTATAGTTTTGTGAAGTATGTACTGCATACTCTTAGGTTGTGTCTTGGTGTCTTGATATATATATTAAATTGATAGGTTACATTATATACATTACATTAAGTGTTGGTCTGAACAACCATACCTTCCAGAAGCACAGGAGTTGCACTTCCAGTAACATTACAACACTCGGGGTCAGCAAAAAAAACTGCATTCGTTTTCTCCATAAAGATTTTAATGATAATTTATAAACCAATAAAAACAGACCTTCGCTGATTTCTGAGGATGTGAACAGATGCCATACATTCACATTATACCAACTTATTTTTAAGATAATTGTGTTTAACTCTTTCCCCTCCAGCATTTTTGAAAAAAGCAATACATCAAACAGATGTAATACATCAAAATAAAGCTCAGAGCTTCTAAGAAAAAAATCAGTTTTATTCTAGTTTCAGGCCTTCTTTTTATCGACAAGTGTAGGCAAGTTTCATAAAAAAAGCAAGAGTTTGAGCAAAAAGCTGAGAAAATCACAAATCATTATCAAATACTACATCTGGATCATATTCAGTACGATGATCAAAGCATAGATGAAGTAGATTGTATTCTGGATCAACATTTCAATTGGCAACATTAGGCAGTTTTTGTTGATGATCACATTATTTTTCATATGCATCTGCTTACATATAAGATTGCTCATTTCTGTGTCTTCCTCGCCTGTGTTTTTGATCAAGAGAATCTGGACTCATTCAGGAGATGTGTAATAGCATACAACAGTGTATAGCAGTGAAAACACAGAAACCCAGGAAATTACAGTACATGTTTGGCGGGAAAGAGTTGACAGTTAAATTTGCTGTGAAAAACTACATTACCCATGATCCTCCACAGAACCTCCACCAATCAGAGAGTCGTAAAGAAAAAATCGCATCAAAAGCGCTTGAAGCTCTGCTCACTTCCGTGAAGCACTATGAAAAACATAACACGTGCTGGGTGATTTTGACCCAGCTGGTTGGGTTAAATGTTTTTACCAAACATGCTGAGTTATTTTATGTAAGTCAACTATTGTTTAAAAAATATTATATTGCTGGTTTAAAATGGACTGGAACTTATAAAAACACACAGAGGCAACAACAATAATCAAAAGATGAACATTTATTATTAAGCAAGAGCACATGGACAAAATACAATACACATTGAATTTATTTGGGTGAATGCAGCATAGTTTGCAATATTACATTTAAACTTGTTTAACAAGCATTTTAGAAAAAATTAACATCTAAAAGTTTCATTTTGATTTGCTTTGATTACTTGATTACTTTTTACCAAAATAGTGCTAATTCTCGTACCGGTGTGTCACTGAAATCTGAGCCGGGGAAGGACTGCTGTTTACCAGGGTAACTGTGAACTTCAGACCGTGGGCTCAAATTTCACTCGTAGCTGTAAAATGCCATGGCTGATTCCAAACCCTGCCCATAAACAAACAGTACTGAGATTAGAGAACATATTTTAACATCAAATAAAATTAAACTCAGTACTATAACAAATTCATTTATTTTAAAATAAATCCATTTATTTTATGCAAAGCAAAAGGCATTTCCATCACACGAAGTGACTGCTGCTGATGCAGCGTTCTTATGTTGTGTTGCGTAAAATAATACAATTTGCAGCACAGTAAAGACTTTATAAATGAAATAAAATGTTTACGAACCTTTATTTAGCTGAAAATGTGCACTAAATCAGCAGCGCTGAGAACCGCTTTCTCCTGTAGAGGACTCAAAAAGTGTTAAAAATTACCCAGCGATTTAGTCACAGAAAAACTACCTAAATAACCCAGAACCTGGGTAAAAATATTAAAAACAACCCAATAACATGACCCAACATTTGGGTTAAAAAATATAACCCAGCAAAGTGGGCGGGCACTAATGCCTGTCTGTCTTTTTGGACATCCAATCACAGTCTACCAATCTAAACACTCTAAATCCTCTCCTCTTTTTCAGCTTCTTCAACAATGTGCACACCCATGTTGGTTCCACTTATCCAATTTCATATGGCTCATTTGAATATTTGCTTATTTAGGAGTTACGTTCGCCAGTCCCAAGCACAGCGCTTCCCCCCAGAGAGGCTAATGAGCTAGGACGAATGAAGAGACAGCCATCTTTCAGTTGTGCACTGGTGAGGAAACGCGGATGCAAGTCTCTGATCTGATTAGCTGTAGAAGCTAACCTGCACACAGTGCAAGTTTAGAAGTCTGAAAGAAGTAAACAGGGTTTCTGTGGTTCTTCTTGGTGAAATGGATAGCTCCTGAAAGTGGATAAGCAGTTTGGAGAATGGATAGTTGTAAAAAAAAAAATATGTTTTGGAATATACTGTTTTTTAAAACATCATGCATTTTATGAAGATGTAGTCGACCCAACACCCAAGTATTAGCCAATTAAACCGTCTGCTTAATATATTGCTCTGTCACTAAATTGAGTGGATACTTATATGGATTTTACAATAAATTAAGGTGATAATTATGGTGACAGATCTTTAGCATATATCAGCCACTTCTAGTCAAGCCAAATTTGCAGCTTGGGTGAACATTTGCAGATTTGATTTGCTAATTTGACTAAGCCAGTGTTTGGGCAAATGATGCTAAAATATAGTAAAATACTTGGGAAGTTATTAATAGTTTTCAGTATTTAATCAAACAGACATTATAGCAAAATTAAAATTACTTAAGGGGTTTTATGATCAGGCTGTTTTTCAATACCAGTGAGTGCTATAAATTAGCTTTTAATTAACAGATAAACGCTTATAAAAACAGATGCTAATGTGCTACAAGTGGGACGTCCCTGTTGAAAAAAACAGCATATGCTGGTAAGTAGGTTTTGATGCTGGGATGCTGGTTAGGTATGTTTTGATGTTGGTTTAAGCTGGTCCTTTGCTGGTTTATACTGGTCTTCAGCTGGTTTATGCTGGTCCTTGACCAGCAACATGACCAGCTAAGGACCAGCATAATCCAGCAAAGAACCATCTTAAACCAGCATCAAAACATATCTACCAGCATATGCTGTTTTTTTTCACCAGGGTTGTGTTATGAGAAGTAAATCACACTTTTTAAAGCACCTCAGCAATGTTTCTCCAAAGTCCAAAGCGTTTGTTCAGCAGTCTTTGTCTTTACTCATGAACCACTGCCATCACGGCTGACCAAGCATGCTGATCCTCAACATCTCAGTGTGTCACTACAAGTGCCCTTTGCACTTGCTGCCAGCTCTGAGCTAAAGACCACTAATATGACTCAAATGGATATAGAAAAGTACTTAGAGAGAGGAGATTGTTAAGAAGCACATTTACATAGAGGAACTGATGTAGTTTCAGCAAAGGCAAGAGTTCATTTGTAGGTGGGCCTGGGGAGAGGTGATCATAGTTGACAACGCTTAGTTGCATCTCAGAATTAGGTCACCCTAACTTCTCGCAATCTTTCTCTTTTTCTTTCTCTCTCCTCTCTTGCTTTTCTTCCCAGTCATGCATGATGGGCTGTTCTCATCAGCCTTTGTTTAATATCGCTTCAAAATTAATTTGGGCTCATTAATGGAACTCTTTGCTGTGAAGGCACTGATATAGTCAGTAATGTGGCTAATAAACATAAAACGATTTGCTCCAGAAGTCTGTTTCAGCAAGCATGAAAGGATATAAATATGGAAAAGGAAAAAATATAGAAATAAACAATGATAATATTGCCATCTACATGCAATGTCATATTGTTATTAACATTTACACTTCTATACATTTCATTTTAAAAATAATCATACAAGTTATGATAGTTATTTATTCCCCATGCATAAAAAAAATAATTTCAGTTACTTTTGAGATATCATTTATGTTTATTCTTTATTTATACATAATTCTGATTCTAAAATATGATCAGATGAGCAATTCGAAAATACTAATAAATGCGCACCTCTTATTGCACTTTCTGTATTAATGCATCAAGTGAACAAAAAAGGTAACACTTACAATAAGGTTCAATAGTTGACATGAACTAGGAATAAACAATTCTTCTATAGCATTACTTTTCTGGTACACAATTGTATTTTTCCCAATCACTCTACTATATGTTCAAAAAGCTCATATCACATACAACCCTGGTATTCAGCTGTCAGATTTTGTAAAGTTGCTCATTCATGCATTTAAGCATGAAAATTACCTCAAATATAAATTAATATTATAGGTTTGCCTTCAGTTAGATTAGGTTATCAAGACATTTGGGTGTGTGCTTTAACAATAATAAGTGTTTGTGATATAACTTGTTTTATTTGTGTCCAAAAAAACAAAAAAAAAACATGGTTAACTAAGTTACGGTCACGCGTCATGGTGTGTGGGGAATGAGGAGTATGACGAGGAGGTCCAGAATATGCACATTTATTAAAACAGTCCACACAATGAGCAGGAACGGACGGGGACAGCAGGGAATCCAACGAGAATAACATGAACAGACTTAGAACAAACCGGAGTGACGGAAATAGACTGAGAATGACAATAACCGACAACCAGACCGTGAACACAACCAAACTTAAATACAAGGACCTGGAGGCTCATGCGGGGCAGACACAGGAGGGAGAGGAGGTATGCCTTCAGGGCGGATCAGGGAGCTCAAGGAGCCACAGCGGAGCACACAGTCCATAGCGCCATGGCGGGTCAGGGAGCTCAGGGAGCCACGGCGGAGCACACAGTCCATAAGGCCATGGCTGATCGGGGGGTAGGACGCTAGCTGGTGGTGAGCTGGAGCGGCCGCGTGTTTACAAATAGGGGGGAAGATTAGAATCTTCTACATCAACAAAGACATTGGAATGACAAAGAGCAAGGATATGGTTGATAAATTCCGCAACCGGTCTGCGGCAATCGTCAGGAGTTATAAAACAGAACAGTTTGTCATCGTTTAGCCCCATTTGAAAACACGCGTTGATCATGGCGTCGCTCCAACTCACCAGGTGACAAACACTCAGGAATTCCTCCACATATTGCTCCAACGGCCTCTCCGCCTGCTGAATGTTCATCAGGAACTCCTCAGCCCAGAGCATTTTGTTGGGTCGGTTCTTCTGTCACGCGTCGTGGTGTGCGGGGAATGAGGAGTATGACGAGGAGGTCCAGAAATTGCACATTTATTCAATGATCCACAAAACAAGCAGGAACGGACAGGAACAGCAGGGAATCCAACGTAAACAGAAACAAAAAGACTTTGAAATAAACCGGAGAGAACTAAACAGACTGAGCATGACAATAAACAAAATGACTTATAAGAACCGACAACCAAACGTGGACACAACCAAACTTAAATACACAGACTAATCAAGGCAGACAGGTGTAATCGATTAAACAGTGACGTAATGATTGAAAACAGAACAGGAAGACCAAATAAGGGCATACATGGGGGAAAACACACAAAACAGTCCACAGGGGTGTGACAGTTACCCACTAGAAACCCCCCTCTCAAAAGGGAATGGTTTGTCCCATTATCACATAATTTCCACAGTATGATGATATTTCATCTAGAAGCACATGAATGAAACATAATATTGGTTATCATAATAACCTAATATTGGTTAAACTAGCAAACCTGTGTCAAGAATGGATTAATTGACTGTCAACAGGTTACCCAAGTATTATTGCTGCAAGACAATTTAACTAAAACTTATGTTTTGTTTATGAAAATATATTTGTAAACATACCATATGCTTAGTAGTTCTAGGCTTCCATGTTAAGTATAGGCCCAAAACACTAAAAATGTCAACTAAGTTACCTGTCAACTGTGTTACCCAGTAAAGGTAACATGGTGGACAGTAGCAATCATAGATGGTATTTTATGCACATATTCCTACAGATCACCTTTATTTATATAGCTCTTTATACAATATAGATTGTTTCAAAGCAGCTATGTCAGCTCATGTTTGGGTTTTTGGGAAAAAGGACAACTTTTTTCTTCCCATTGTCAAATTCTAAATGTACCCCTAATTATAGAATGACCCAATTATATAATAACTAGAATTGTTTACTCTGATAATCATTGTTAATAACTTGAACTTCATGAACAATAGTGTTTTTGATGTCATCATCTAATAATAATAATTGTTAACTTAAGTCTGTGAAGAAAAAAAAAAATCGAAAAACAAACAAAAAAAAACAACTTGTTTTTGATGAAATCCCTAGCACACAGCCTCGAGTGGCTTATAACTTGAATACCGCCTTTAAAAAATGACCTAGTTGTCACTCTTCTAAAAGCTGTGACGTGAACTGTTGAATTTATTTAGCGAAAAGTCAAAGAAATATTCTGAAAAAGGACAAACAAGGGGCATGCAGTGATTTGTATGCAGAGACCAGGTCTGCGTGATGATGTGCTGTCCCCTGACGTGTACTGGCTCCCCTCAGCGCTCGTAGTTTGACCTTGAAGATATCGTTTGGCCCGACACTAGCGACTACACAGAGAGCCAGCAGCCTCCTCAGATGGGGAACTAGTGCTCTGTGAGTGCTAGTTAATGAGTTCTATTCAGCTGCCGTACACACTGCTGGCGTCCTCAGAAGATTGAGCCGAACCGAGCACAACCGTACCCTCGACCAGACGCTAATCAGGCCAGGCTACCGCCGCCACATCCCCTCACAGACGTGTCACACACGTGCCCAGACGGATTAACAGGAAGATGAGAGAATACGTCCACACTGAAAGATAGAGAGAAAGCGAGAGGAAAAAGAGAGAGTGTGTGTTATTAGGAGGCTTTCCCATCCAAAGTAACAGCTGGTGTCATTTGCATAATACCCATCATTTTACTAGGCTTCTTGTCAAATCATGATGAAGGAAAAAAATAAATAAATAAATAACGCAATACAAAAACTAGTTCAATTTGTGCTTCCAAGAACTCACATGCATATGTAGCTTTGCAGTCAAGACAGATTTTATCCGGTATTTACAAGAATTCACAAACAAGATCTGTACCTAAGCATCTGTAGTAATATTTCATTATGTTATGCATCAGATTTACAAATGTTTTCATTATCTGTTGTGTTAAGCTATTCTGTTAATGGTATTCATATCATATATGATATCATGTATAATGTAATTTCTCATACTAAGGAACCAGTTTTATTAACAGCTTGTGTCAGCGCAAACTGTCTTTTGGCATTAAAATAGTACTTTTTTACTAAAGATGCGCAGTGACGAATTAGAGCTGAAAAGGCATGGACGCAGTTATTTTTGTGCCTGATCTTATTAAATATGCATTTGTAGGAGTTTTCCTTTCAGACGCAAAAATTATGGGAGGACAGTATTCAAACGAACGTGACTCAACGCGACGTTGTTTGCACTTGCCAAATTACTGGTATTTGTGCCAACAATTAACGCCCAGAAAAAGCATGTCAAACTATGTTGCTCTTGAAATGGCTGCAATTGTTGTTGCTAGGTGGAGGAGGCACCGCATTTTTTCTAAGCATATTAATTTATTTGGAATGCCAGAAGAACACATTATTCAAAACATATCGTTTGCCAATCCATGTTATTTTTTAATTTGTTTAACGGAATAAAAGATGTCTTGGAACCCTCAGTAGAAGTCATGCAATACCAGGTCTATCAACCCTTCATTTTCACCCTTCATCGGGTTTCTACATACTGTGGCTTCTGTATTTCTTTATTTATTTATTTATGTTTTTTTGCAACTACGCTAATTTTCACTGTGCTTGGTATATTGCTTGGTCATTATGTAAATGAGATGTTGTGTCTGTGTTCTGTAATTTGCGCATTGTTAGTAAATCACCTGCAGAAATGTTCACGCCCATCAACGCTGTTTTGGAATTTGCCCTGTTTAGTAAAACTGGCCCATAGACTTAAACAGCCCTTAACTGTGCATATTAAATGCACTAGGGGTGGGAATCTTTCGGTACCTCACAATTCTATTCAGATCGATTCTTGGGGTCACGATCCGATTAAAAATCAATTTGCATTTTTCAATTTTTTTTATTTTTAAACATGATTCTCAATTTTTCATCCAATTTTTTGTGCACCAGTATTTTAATACTAAAACACACCAGTCTATAATATGGGTAGTCCTGACTCAAGAAATGAGTGTTTCCTGTCCACCTGTTTCCGAGGGGTGCTATACTGTAAAAAAACGTGGGTACAACTTCCGGTGAGGCGGCAGTAGTAGTATACCAATGGTATTTTGTGTGCTAATTAGCGAGAGAAGTGTTTTTCGGATCATTATTTACTTTGTAAAGTTGCAAACCTTAATGATAGATGTCGTTACAGTGCTCAGGGACAACATGTGCTGTTTGAAGCTGTGCTCCCACATCATTAGCAAGTTTGGAACGCTAAATCTTGAACGACTGTTAACTAGTGATGTGACATCTGAACCGAGGCATCGGAACTTGTGTTAAGGGGTGTGCCAGATGAAGCCTTGATTCTAGGCTTGTGTTAATGTAGAAATCAAAAGAATCTCACTTTCTCTCCAGTCCCATGCACGATTCACTTTTTGTGTCCGTTCTGTTACATCAGATATATATATAGATATTCGTTCTAGCATTTCATGCCACAGTTTAATGGGTAAATGAATTTATCAGAGACAGAAATTCAACAAAGAAACACACAGACTGTTAGACTTATATTTGTGCGCATAAGATGAGTCGATCTGTGGAATGTGTGGTGAATTTTTCGTCCAACGGTGTTTCTTTCACAGGCTTTTGGCTGCTTTATTTTTTAAAAACCACCAGACCGTGCTGTTTACGCCACACACAAAGCTTTGAATCTTTTCCCAAAACAGCCAGAGGAAAATGACAATCGCATTAGGGAAGTGTCTTTTAATTTGCGCGCTTGCATTTTACTTTCACTTTCGAGATTCATGATCACACGGAGCGGCGGTAGGCCTACTTACTACATATATTACAAGATTAGATGTTTGTCAGTGGTGCTCAGGATCTGCAAATCATTCGCCATCGTCTTATCAGTCAGCTTTCTTTACTCTGTTTATGTGATAAGTAAAATATATATTATGTACTCTAATGTAACAGGCTACCGCTAGCAAGCAGCTAGCAGCTGTGCCTTTCCTAATACGGATTCACTATTTGGGCACACTCCTACTTCCCATAATAACAAAGATCAATAATTAATATTTTTCCAAACACTTGCCCTCGCTGAAAATGGGGCAGGATTTATGTGTTTTTCCTCTTCCATTGCTGTTGCTGTTTTGTTCCAACAACATCATGCTATTATTATTATATTATTGTATTAACTAGAAAATCAATTTTAGAAATTTGTGATTCAATGCAAATCCCTAGAAGACTGAATTGCAATTTGTATGCGAATCGATTTTTTCCTCCACCCCTAAGTAAAATTAATTAGTGGCTGTCACGGAACGTGCTGGATCGATGAGTCGAGAGACGAGATACGATACAAATAACAATTTAATATAACTCTTAGTAGGAACAGGCAGGAACAGAACGATAATCCACACACATCCAAATAACGTCAAGGACCGAACGCAAACTCAAAACACAAGCAGACTTATAAAGGGTGGTGATTAAGACACAGACAGGTGTAGTAAATAAACTAATCAGGACAAAATGAGGACAGGAAGAACCAAATATGGGCACAATGGGAAAAACAAACAAACAGTCCAAATGGCACACAGAACTCTGACATTACTCCCCCCTCCCGGAAGGCGCGACCTCGCGGCGTGGAAAGGGAGTGGAAATAATAAAGTCATTGTGGGAGGAGGCTCTGGTGGCGGACGGTCTTCCGGGAGGAGGACAATAAACAAAGTCCAGGGTGGTGCCGACGGAGGGAGGAGCCAGGGAGAACTCAGGAGGGACCCGGAGCAGGAGGAGCCATGCGAGACCCAGACCACAGCCATCATGACGACCCACGGTGGAGCCGACGGAGGGAGGAGCCATGGTGGAGAAAAGGCTGACGACTCCAGGGGGGCGACCGACGGAGGCGGAGCCGCTGGCGGAGGAGCTGGCGGAGGAGCTGGCGGAGGAGCCCGAGGCGGAGACGGAGAGCCGAAGATCCAGGGCGACACCGAGGATCCGGAGGGCCAAGGCGGAGCCCTAGGCTCTGGCGACCGAGGCGTAGGCGGAGATCCGGAGGTCCGCGGCGGAGCCGGCGCGACAGAGGATGGAGGCTGTGCCAGAGGGAGGGAGGAGGTCCACAGAGCCGGTGGGACGGAGTGACGAGGCGCAGCCAGAGGAATAGAGTCCTGAGGTGATGAAGGGCCGACGACCGACCAGGGCGGAGCCGGAAAGACGAGGGAGCCCGGTGGAGCTGGTGGACCGATGGGCGACGATGGAGACGAGGGCGCTTAGAGCCGTGGTGGAGCCGCAGGGTCGGAGGGCCGAGGCGGAGTTCTGGACTCTGAGGCTGGAGGCGGAGATGAGGGATCCTCCAGCCCTGACGCCGATGGAAGCTGGCAGACCCGCGGCGCACCCACTGCACAGGTGGTGGGCTGAGGGTGAGCAGAGGGGCTGTCAGGGGACAGCGGTGACCAGACAGACAGAAGAGGGGGGGTGGGTGGGAATTCCATACCGACAGGTAGATCATGACAGGTAGGTATATCCGTAGAAAAGTCTATTAAATCTCCAGAGTTAGTTTCCAGAACTTCAGTAAAGAAGTCAATCAAGTCCCCAGAGTTCAGTTCAAGCTCACCCCCAGCGGTGGTGCAGTGGGCAGGGCTCTCCATAGCCCTCTCTTGCTCCACGCAGCACTCCACCGTTACGGTAGTTGTAGCCGGCTCTCGCACCTGGTCGGACGTGGTGGGCTCTGGCTCTGTGGCGATCCTTTGCTCTGTCGCTCGTGGCTCTGGCTCGTCATCCGCGGTGGGCTCGGGCTCAAACTCCGCGTGTCGGGGTGATGGTTGGCTGGGTTCTGGGTCTGGAGTGGGGCGGACGTCCTCCTTGACGAAGTCAATGGTCCATGACGATCTACAGGACGCCAGCACCCACTCAATGTAATCGGCGATGCTCTCTCGAGGACCCTCCCCGGACAGCTGCGCCTTGGTGGTGGTGTTAAGTCCAACACGATAGAACGTGCATAAGCAGCTGTCCGGGTAGTGCGTGAGTGGAATGAGTTGCACAAAGTCTCTGGGGTGGTCCTCGAGAGAGCGGTTCCCCTGCTCCAGGATGATGATCTGAACAGCGGGATCCATAACGAAAAATCAAAAACAAACACTGGGAAAAACCGGAAAATAAAGCAGGGAAACGCCGGGGATAAACTATGGTCGGTCCTTCTGTCACGGAACGTGCTGGATCGATGAGTCGAGAGACGAGATACGATACAAATAACAATTTAATATAACTCTTAGTAGGAACAGGCAGGAACAGAACGATAATCCACACACATCCAAATAACGTCAAGGACCGACCGCAAACTCAAAACACAAGCAGACTTATAAAGGGTGGTGATTAAGACACAGACAGGTGTAGTAAATAAACTAATCAGGACAAAATGAGGACAGGAAGAACCAAATATGGGCACAATGGGAAAAACAAACAAACAGTCCAAATGGCACACAGAACTCTGACAGTGGCATTATAGAAATAAATAAAAACTTGGTATTTGGTATTTGTAAAAATCTATTGTGATACATATTATTATCAATCAAAATTTAAAGAATATCAATATGTACATTTTTGCTTATATCGCAAACAGAGCATCTTAACTGAGTGGCATTTTGCATTTAGCCTTTGCCAGCTGGCATGCATGTTTTATGTGCAGTTAGTTCTTCTCTCCGTTTGGATCCCATCAGCCCCTGGCCATTTGTGGTTACATGTTGTGGAAGGTTCTCAATGAAACTGGCTTCTTGAAGGGAAACCGCAGCAGATTTGCTTATTGAATTAGCCCATCTCTGCATGACTGCGTCATGGCTGGGAGGTAGAAGGCTGCTGGGACCCCGTCAAACCTGGATTGGACCCTCATAACAATAACAAATGCCTCCTTTCCCTTGCCTCCATTAAGCCAGGTTTTGTAGTATATTTTAGGCACTATAAATAAAAGCAGAATGACAAGTCAGCACCATTAGACTGTAGGTTAGAATGGTGTAATTGCATGAAGGCATGGTAAAAACACAACGTCTTCTTGTAGAGGACCCACACTTTCCCCACACCACAGTTTAAGGTCAGAGCTGCATTATCTCAGCTGCATTTATCTTTGTCGTGCGACATTGTGAGCTACAAAACCATCATGATGTATGGTGCCTTTCAGGGGTGGATATTTATTGCTGCTGGCCTCAGACTAGCCATTTTAAGGTTTTGTATCAGATTAGCATTTTGTTTAAGATAATATGGTTTCTGGTTTCCTGGATCTTAAGAGGATCTTATACACTAGAGTACAGTGACAATTTCAGTAATAATAATGCATTACAAAGACATAGGGAATTCAGTTCCAGGGATTGTGAAGTTGAGAAAATCTTAAACTGCTCAAATGCTATGATGTATGCATCTGTTGAGCAATGGTAATTTCAGCCAGGATTGGTCCTGATATCAATTCACTGTATTTTCATTTATTAATAGACACATCCTGAAAACAGATTTTAAGAATCAACCTGTCAAATTCTCAGTCAGACCTTTATTTAGTATTTACTTAAGTGTTCTGGCTTATACCGGATACGATAAGATCATAGAAATCGATTTGAATGCCATTTAGTAAAAAATGTAAACGGACCTAATACCCGTCCCTGTGGAATACCATGTATTAAGTTGTTTCAGCCTTGAGCCCAGTCGTTTTAATGCCAGTAAAAACCCTGAAACCCCCAATTATTTTCCCACAACCTCACCAGTCGACCCTCTCCATGTCGTTTCGCTTGTGAAAAAAAGCACTGGTGCTCTAGGCATTACAAAACAATACATAATACTGCCTACTGGTGGGTCTTTAGTCTTTTTAATTTATTTTGGATGCTCAGTGCTGTTGTTGAATATCTGCGGTGCCTTGTAATGAAATACCCGCTGTGCAATTTTGCAAGTGTGTCAAGCAGAGCATGACCAGATATGCAAATTTAATACAGAAGTGGCAAAGTGGAATTTTGAGTATTTTTCACATCTGGGGGCTGTTAAAAGCAGTTTTGAAATCAATGAATACATAATAAAGAGGTGTCCACGCTAGATAGAAATCCCAGTTTGTCGGCTATAAAAACTAGTTTGTTGTCTCGAGTCTTTCTCTTTTTCGCAGAGTGGCCACACACAGCATGCAGTGTAATGGTATAACAAATTGCAGATGAGGAATGGAAATTCGAACGGATGAGTTCCTGTCTGATGGTGTATTGGTCTCGCTTTCTCTTTCTGTCTGGTTTCTCACAGAGAGAGAAATGGTCATGTGACCAGCACCCCACCAGCCAATCTATCTCTACATATCAAGGTCAGATCCATTTTTCTTGGAGCAACCACCCCCTGCGGTTCTAGCACATAAATTCGCCCACCTTCGATTTTGTTTACCCTTGATATACCACAAAAGAGGCTTCAAACATAGCAAAAGCAGGCAAAAATTTGTCACCTAAAAAAAATTTCCTTCACCCAAAATATTCACACCCATTGGATGACGAAAATAACATTGAGTCATCAGAGATGCTCTTCCTGTTACTAAAAATACAAATGCTGAGCTGAATGCTTGAGCGAGCAGACGCGCTTGTGCATACATCAGCTCAAAATTGTACACCACTACCATAGAGACTTATAATAACAACTTTGATGAGGATGCAAAACTCGCTGCATGTTGTACATCACTGTCCGTGGATGAACTAAGTGTCATTAGAAAGTGCATCAGCAGTGATTCCCAGGTCAGCTTGACGCAGAAGCAGGTGGTTGATGAGTCAGGCAAACTGGCTTCTGTTTATTCGAAACCAGAGTCCAGCTTCCACCAGCTCCCCCCGTGGCTCAAATGTGATTGATGACACTAATTACCATGTCACCGCTCATTTCAAAACCTTGATCTCTGAGCATGCGGCTTTGGCTCGTCTCCTGTATACACACACCTTTATTCAGGGTCCATGTCACCCGGCTCTCCTCTCTAATGTTCGCTACCGTGTTCTACAGGCCTCCTATCCTCCTCACCGTCACGTCTATCCGTGCTTACTGGCTCCCTCCTCTCTTTCCCCAATACTTTAATTGGAGATTATTAGGCTGGATTTGCATGAGCTTACATGGTCTGCATTTTTCTCTCTAGTCTTTGTGTAACAGCTTCAGATCTCAAATCCACTGGTTTAGGGAAATAAGCACTAAGTGAGCTGGAGAGTTCTTTTGGAATTTTGGTGTATAATAGTGAAGAGCAAGATTTGACTCCTCCTGACCTGTTGAACATAATAATGGCAAGACATTCTCAAAATTGCAAGCCACTATCTGATTGGCTGGCTTTATAAAGTTACTGGGAGATGTGGTCCACAGGTTTATTAATGTTTTCCTCGAAAAACATTATTTACGACTGAATAAAGAATGACATGAACATCTTGGATGACAAGGGGGTGAGTACATTTTATGTGAATCTTTGTTTTGGAAGTGGACTTCTTCTTTAAGGTTATTAAATTGAAACATTTTTCAAATCCAACATGAATGCAAAACACACAATTCAGAAATCTTGATTTTAAACTAGATTTTTTTTTTTTCTTTTTAGCAGACACTTGTATACAACTGGCCCAGTAGCAAGACAACAAGGTATTCTTAAAAACTGAAATTTAGGTGAAATTCAGCTCACAAGGTTCTCCTAGTTTATTTTTATTTTTTTTTTTTTAAATGTTGTTTTTGCAACCTTTTTTCGGCAACCGCTGCGCCATTATGTGAACAGTATCATCGATTTCAGATTTAACCTCCATCCCACCCCTCGTAAAAGTCTTTCTCTGCAGGAGCAGTGCTTAAGTGAGCCTGGTCACCGTACGCTCCCGCAAGCCTGATGGAACCGTTGCATTAGAGGCGATTCAGTGGTGTGAAATACCACGAGGCTTATCTGCACACAAGCACACATGCACAGTCAAACACAAACCCACTCACTGTCAGGTTGTGGCATGGAACAGGTTGCCATGTGGTGAACTGCTGACCTCGTAGCTGGAGCCGGTGCCCCGAGGTGAAGCCTTTGTCCAGGGTGGCTTCGTCTCACGCTGGGATGCTGACATATAGGATATTCACATGCGAATCTGTCAGAGATCTTGTGCTTGAAATTTGTATGCTGTGCATGTGAACAAACCGCCTTAAACACTATGATTCATGTTATAGATAGATGTCTATGTTATAGGTTTTGATATCTTTACAATAGTTGCTTGTTTTAAAATAAGGTTACTCTTACAACTGGCAATGCATTTTTAAAATTTTTACCACTGCTCTAAAAATAAGTTGGAAGAAGACATTGATCTATGAGAATATACTTTTCTTAAGAGTATTTCAGGAAAGGATCATCCCATCTGGGAGTCCTTGGCATCAAAGTACAAGGGAGTGCTCTGTAAAAATGCAAAAATGAATAAGAAAAAAATAGTAACACTTTATTGTAACACTTCATTTGAATGAGCTATGGTTAAAGCGTAATTACACAAGTAATAAGTAATATTAATTAACTACCTTAGCTACAAACCTACTATCAGTGTTGGTAGTAGGTTTTTTTTGCAATAACTAGTAGTGTAACTAATTACAAATAAGATTTCAGTAATAATATAAGTTACCATTCATAAAACAGCTTGTTACTTGACTACATTTGATGCCTTAATCCCTGCTGATTTGAAATGCAACAATCCAGTAATAAAATGATAATTCCTAGAATTATTTTCATTATTTTCATGACTCACACAGGAACAGTGCATCAGGCAAGGATTTCAGATTTTGGTCCAATGATGAGGCAAAACTATATTGTTTGCAGTGTTGGGGGTAACGTATTACAAGTAATGCGAGTTACGTAATAATATTACTTTTTTCAAGTAACTAGTAAAGTAACGCATTACTTTTGAATTTATAAGAAAATATCTGAGTTACTTTTTCAAATAAGTAACGCCAGTTACTTTTTTTCCCCATTTATTGATTGTCTCCTGTCGGGAAATTGGGAGTAAACATGATGTTACTGTATTCTAGACTAAATGTGAACATGCAATAATTCATCTTACTCACAAAAAAACAGATTCAGTATTTCTCAAAATGAATAAAAACAGTGAAATGCAAACTCAGAATATGACGCAACGCTGCAATAATTAAATATGTTAAATAAAACAAATTTTGCATAATTTGTTTTGCATAATCAAGTTTGCCCAACACAAGTTTACTTAGAAATTGAGATCATTTGATTGGAATTTCACTTGTATCTACAATGAATTGCATAAATAACAGCATCTGTGTAGTATCTATAGTTCATTATTCGTTTATTATTTCATTATATACTATAATTTCTCAAAGACAAAACCCCCAATAGTCTTGAAAATGTCATTATAGTGACTACTTGGGCAGTGAAAGATATTCTCATAGTAGTTATATCAAACATTGCTGACTAGAGGGATTGAGTTTAGCTCTCATGGGAGCCTTTGCATAAGACTCAACGCAACTGCCTAATATACTGACTTATTTAGCGACGTTATATCCACAAATTTCCCTGTGATGTTAGATGACGTTAATTAACAGAATTAGCATAGCTTGGATCTGCGAGCGCGTGTTCGTTTGAGTTACAGCATGCTGTTTGCTCTCTCAGGCAATGTGTTTTGTGGCCTGTGTTTATGGAGCTTAGAGGTAATGTGTGGATGTATTCAGCTCTTTAATGATGGTTGGAATAAAAAATGACACACTCATCCATTAGCCGCGGCGTGTAGTCGCGACGTTCCTCGCTGCATGCTGATTAGTCCCACACAGCCCGGTCCAGAGATAACACCCGAATTAAGATCCACATGTAAATTGCATTAGCTAATCAATGAACGCTTGATGAATGCTAGCCTGGCACAAGAAATTGTTTCAAGGTTATGCTTTTTTTTTTCCAGGTAGAATTCACTCAGTGACTCCTTCTACATTAACAAATGATTGCTTACCGGTTACCCCGGCTAATTAACGATAAAGGATTAAGATGTTCCCTGCTGTATGTCGCGGTTGGCGTTTGCAACCGCCGCGTATCCCACGGCACTGAGAACACCGGCTCCAGGGGATCACGGGCAGGGACTTGTTTCTGCCGGAAGGTCAGATCATGTGACGCGTCCCTGCGGAGACAGTGGCGCAAGCATTGGTCCCCTGGCAGAAAATGACAGCTCTGACAGCGGCGGCCTGCTGGAACACAAAACCGGTTTCGTCGGTAAACAAATCACAGCCGTTCGTGTCAGAGCCACTGACACACTTATGACATCTCTCTGTGACATCAGTCCGAAAAGCTAAGGATAGTGTCACGGATCATGTAGAATATCCGTGAAATGTGGGCGAACGTGAGATAACGGGCTTGGATTGGTGACAGACTTGCAGTTCGTGCAAAATATGGCCTGTGTAGCCTCAACCACACAGTTGGAAAGCAAATTGATGCAGGATTGCAGAATCTCAGGGGTAACGTGATTTGAGTCTTGCATCTGTCCACGCGGTTTCCTGCTTCCCTCAGGCGGGGCAGAAGCTGGCAGAGTGGGCTAGACTGGGTGGGCAGAGGAAGTTGGGTTGGGATAGAGGGGATTGGCTTTCACTCCCTACAGGACTTCTGCTGCTGGCTCAGGAACGCCAATACTCACGGCTGCCATCATTTCATTGCAGAAGCCGATTATCAACTGGAAGAAACAGAGGCAGAGTTTGAATTTTCATAGATTATGTTACAGGCTCTGTCATAGACTTATGCCACAGAGCTGCTCATGTTACCAACCGAATCCTGGCCACAATCACACAGCAGCTTTTTCCTCATATAAAAGCATACTGAATAATTCTAATTCAAAGAAAACACACCATGCTTTTGATTTATTGTCTTTTTAGATGAAAATAGTTATTAATAATTATATAATAAATTACTAATAAATGCATAATTACCAAACTAAAATTGCATACTCTATATTTTTTTCTCTCATATTGTACAAAGATTAAACCTAAATCGCCTGAAATGACCCAAATTGCATAAAAATCTATTCCAAATGATACAAAAAAAAAAGTATTTTATGTATACAAACCATTGATTAAATATATAAGCACAAAAACTGCCAATCTGGGACATATATCTATAATGGGAAACACTGCAGTGGTCACACCACATGACATTTGGTCAAACCACATGATATTTTCTAATTCAGTCAACATTTACAATTGTTGAATTGGCCACCTAAACAAATCAAGCTAGCTTCCCATGAAAGGTCACTATGAAATTAATAATAAAAATAAATATTTGTAGAAATAACTTAATATTCTTTGTTTTTTGGTGGTCATACCACATGATATCCATATGTGGCAACTATATACCAGCCATTAAAAAGGCAGTTTTTTTTCCAAATTTGAAAAAGTTTCAAACCTACTTGTTGCTTCTATGGGTCCTTAGCAAACTGGTATATGATGCAACGTCGAATAAAAGTCCCAAAATGGTAGTTTCTTGATGGTCGCACCACGATCATAAAATGGAGATTATCTGACAAAGTTTGTTTGAATATGAATATGAATTATGATGGAAATATTAATACAAATGCTTTGCATTTTTATACAGGAATACAAAACACTTTGGAAATCATGCCCAAATAATGCAAAAAAAAAAATAAAAAAAAATAAATTGAGGGTCATTTTAAAGATGTTTCCAAAACAACAGTTGTGGCTGGACGGTCACACCACATGATGTTTTGACACTTTTAATAATAGAAAAATGACTAATAACTAATGGTTTTTGAAAAGTTAAAGTTGGAACATATGTGGGAGAGGTACTTCTTATATATGTTCTTATAAATATATCTTGTGTATGCGTTTAAACCAATTTTCAACGACAGAAAATGTAGGGGTCACAGTTAGCATTATTGGTGTGTATCTGCCTTAATGATAACTATAACAATAAGGAATTAACTCTGTCCCTGTCATTGATAGGATTTTCTGCCATTTATGACACAACACTTCCCCTCCATGAACAGAATTTTCCGGCAATCCAAGTTGTCACTGTTAATTGGTACACTCTCTGAAAAAAAAGGTACAGTTCTGTCACTGGGGCGGTACCCTAAGGTACAAAAGTGAAAAGGTACATCTTTGTAACATTACATATTACAGTACAAATTAGTAATTTAAAGGTACATTTTAGTATTTTGAAAGTACATATTGGTTCCTTAAAGGTACATATTAGTACTTTAAAAGTACATATTTGTACCTTTTCACTTCGTACCTTAGGGTACCGCCCCAGCGACAGAACTGGACCTTTTTTTCTGAGAGTAGGGGGCGCTATCTTGTGAAATAGTACAGAATCTCCGGTTTAAAAAATAAGTGAAGAAGAAGCAGAAACAAGCGACAGAAGCATTGCTTATGCACACATAAGCTAACAAGCTCATTAAACAATCAACAGCATATAAATCAAAACTTGCACAGTCCTAAACCACTTCCTGGTTCGTCATTTTATGCAGTAGTGTTAGGTAGTTTGGATTTATATACTGTTTAAAATTTGTTGATTGCATTATTTTACATACGCATCTCCTTTTACACGCAACTACTTGTTTCTGCTTCTCCTTCGCTTGGTTTTGGATACAGAAATCCTGTACTATTTTAGAAGATTTGTAATAGCGGCCCCTACCATATAACAGTGAAAACATAGAAAGCTGGAAAATTCTGTGATTGGTAAGGGAATAGCGTCTGTGTCCTAAATGACAGAAAATTAAAGGTAAAGTGACAGGTGTCAAAACTGCAGCGGATGCTTAAAACAAACATAATGTTATAGACTGTTGGTTCTAAGTTAATATAGTTATGGTTATTTGTATTATTTTATTATCGTTCTGTGGTGAACTGGCCTTTAGTCCACTAAGCTATCACCTAGAAACCACCAGAACATTATAGCAATGATCTACTGTATACTATATAGAACACCAACACCTTAGCAATTTCTTAGAAAAGCCTTGGGAACCACCACAACACCCTAGCATTGCGATGGCAAGTTTTACATAGGCATGGACCACTCATTATTTCTAATTTTCTTCAGTCTTGTTGTAATCTAATTCTTCAAATATAAATGATTCAAATTAAATTAAGTCTTGTCATCTAAGCATGTGGATTGATGTCATTCCCAAACTAAATGCTGGTTATTAACAGAAATGTCACACAGTAATTTAATCTCTCTCACTTTCAAAGTCTTAAATGTTTAAGAGCCTTAAATATTTAATAATGAATATGTACACATTAATTATATGGATGTACATAGACTTTGCAGTTGTAATATGTAGGATTCACAATTCTCTTTGATATTGTATAAACAGAGAGCGTGAGTGTGTTGGAATATCAGTGGTGAAGTCTTGAGCGCCAGCAGCGCCAGCAGCGCCAGCACAAGATTAAGCAACAGGTTACAAAAGGAACGGCCAGGTCAAAGTACTGGCATGGCTGAAGGAACCAGACCCAACAATGCCCACCCTTAAGACCCTGGATATAATATAATACCTGATCGTAGAATCAATTCTACACAAAACACTCCCTTAAAGCCCAGCCACTGTCACTTTAAACCATCTGTGGATGTTGCCGGTTCATTGAAGCGCTTGAGAAAATGGATATAGTGATAACAAACAAGAAACCTTTGTCCGATCCGTTGGGAATCAATTTGCACCGGAACTAAGTCCTCTTGGACACACATAAGAGTGCTTTATAAATCAGCACAAGAGCTTAGATTAGCACATGCTAGCTACCTAGTTAGCACACCTGTGATTTGTTGTGAAAAGTTGGTGATTAACTTTTCAAATATTGAAAATGTTGTCATTATTGATTCACCCTTCTGTTATTCCAAACCTGTGTGAGTTTCTTCTGTGGAACATAAGAGAAGATATTTTGAGAAGTTTAAGTGTTTTTGTCTGTACAGTGGAAGTCAATGGTCACCACAGCTGTTCAGTTACCAACATTCTTCAAAATATCATCTTTTGTAAGTCATACAGGGGTGCGTTTCCCAAAAGCATTGTTAGACAACTATGGTCGCAAGTTTTGTCGTTACCAACAAAGTTCAACGATTCTGTGTTTCCCGAAACCATAGTTCAAACAAACATTCGCAAACAGCATCACAAACTTACATGGTTGGAACTACAGCTCTCGACCTGTGGTTAGAAGCATAGTTCTTGTTAGTAAGACATATGTGACCCGGGATCACAAAACCAGTCATAAGGGTCAATTTTTCAAAATTGAGATTTATACATCACCTGCACATGTGCATAAATGCTTAAGGGAACCCGGAGTATGACATAAGATGGAAACTGCGATGAATTTAAACATCAAATAAAGCGAAATGACAGGAAACAAAAAATAGTAAATTAGTCATCAGGTGCCATGTTCAGTATAGCTGCATTTTAGAGATCTCTAATCAGTTAAATAGCAGAAGTTATTACTCCACCGCAGTGTGTGACGTCATTAACAACAGCCCTACATTGTTGAACTACTGTGGTTAAAACAGCAAAAATGCAACTGTGATCGGAAAACAGTTTTGACTAGCTCGTTTCCACAACAATGCATCATACTATGGAGTTACATCATTGTACGGGAAACGCACCCCAGGTTTGCAACAATATGAGGGTGAATAAATGCAAAATGTGAATTTTTGGATGAACTGTCCCTTTAGTGTGCTGTTGTTTTATATGGTAAATGTTTTCATATTGCAAAAAACATTGTTATAAGATTGTGAGCACATTCCCTTGCAGTTCTAGGGGTACATTTACACGACACAATGTACTAAAAACAGAATTTTTTTCCTTTACATTTTTGAAAAATGTGTGTACAGATAACAGCATTGTGAAACGATCCCTGTCTACAGGATCTGTGGGAAAAAAAAATGCTGTATTATGCATGCCAGGCCACTAACACATATCACTAACACTACATGCCTGCACACATACCTGTAGACTGAACACTCAATATGCATAACGTCACCGTTTTCACAAATTGCATTTTTAAGTTAACTAGACTATACAGCATTTTTTTTCCCAAAAAACTTGCACTTCAAAACCTGTTTTCAAAAAATTTCATACATGTTCAGGTACCTAAAATGCTGTTGTCGGATAAATGAATGGCCAAAAAAAAAAAAAAAAAAAAGTTTAGTTTTTAGTTAAAAACAATGTCATGTAAACACCTCCTAAATTGTATTACCACATTCCAACTGGCACTACATTTAGGTTTGGCAAAATAATTGCCTTGTTTTAAGTTTGGTTTAGTTTCCAGAGCATTTTTTAAAACATTGTACTGCAGTTTAACCTAATTGTAACCGAAATGCAATGTTGTAAAAATGTTTTGTTCTTGCTGGCTACACTCTAAAAAAATGCCTGGTTAAAAACAACCTAGCGCTGGGTGAAATATGAACAAACTCAGCAACTGGGTTGTTTTGACCTAGCGGTTGGATTAAATGTCCAACCCAACCTTCTAGGTAGTTTTGTTTCACTCAATTATTGCTTAAAATTATTATATTTCTTGCTTAAAATGAACCCAAAATTGGTTGGACGTTTATTAATATGCTCAATAATTGAACACTTATCAACAGGTTAAATAAATAATAACTAAACACTAAACATTTTTTCTTATTATTATTATTGGTTATTAATAATTGTTCATTAATTATTGCCGATGCATCTAGTAACTATGTGTCTGATTTTTAATTTAAAACCTTTTTGGGGTTTATTTTAAGCCATCCATAGTCATTTTTAAACAATATTTGAGTGAAAGAAAATTACCCAGAACATCAAAAGTCAACCAACATGTCCTCCAACCAATAGGCCTGTATAGGTCGTTTGTCAAAATCCCTGAAATATGACCCATCAGAGCATATACTACAGTTGGTAGCTCAGTTGGTAAAACACTGCGTTATGCGATGATATATAATCATGTGATCATGCGATCATTGGTTCAGTCCGAGAGAATGCACATGCTCATAAGATGTATATGCACTATAAATCATGATTTTGCACGATTTCTGTGAGAGTAGGTTCAGGGGTTAAGTGTGTACGAATTAGCCACCTATTCAAATATTTATGAATTACTGTGAGATCGTTGTAAAAAGTCCACACGTTGCATTTAAATAAACACGCATTTTGATTGGTAGTGACTTTGACCAATGACCAGTGTCCAGTGTCCAATGTCCAATGTCCAATGACCATTGACCAAATGACTAATGTCATTTCATGACGACAGAAGCAACTCGACACTGTCATTATTTTTACGCATAAATATAGGTTGTAATAAGGTGCTGGCACAAATAAGGTCTATAAGGTCCTATAAGGTCATTTTTTGTTTGAGGGCAGGTTGAAAACAACCAAGTCGATGGATTTGTCCATATTTCACCCAGTGCTGGATTGTATTTATCCCAGCATTTTTTAGAGTGTAGCTATGCAATCAGCGTCGTCGTACAAACGGTAAACATTGAGGCCAGGTGGTGCAGATGAATAGAGATGGGACTGTGCTGTAATATTGATGGAGGGAAAAGGCAGAGTGGCAGGTGAAACAAGAGAAGACATCTTACGGCGAGAAGGTGACTTAGCGGTTGATGAGGTGACGCTTGACCCTGAGGGCCGGCGACGGCGAGCAGCTCACTGAACCCAGGCGAGTTTATCCAAGCAGATCAATGCTACTTAATATCAGCGAGGCCGGCCACCCCATCCCGTCTGCCACATCCATCGCTGAGGCTAAGCTCTGGTTTACTCCCACTCTGACAGATACAGATGGTGTCAGTTACTGCCAGAAAGAAAAGAAGACGAAAAAACGAGGACCTCCAGGTCCTTAGAAGACGAGAGACGCGGCAGACAGACGTGCGGGAAAGCAGTTCGGCGCTCTCTGTCAATTACGCTTTATTCTCTGGCTTGTAGCGGGGCGGCACGGAGGGGAAGGCAATTAATTATTATTGTGGGTTCTCCATTCTGATCTTGGAGATTGTATCTGATGCACATTTCCTCCGCCACAATTACGGAGGCTGCTAACTATTGACATTTAGGAGGTTGCTGATTTGAATTATCAGAGACGTTAGTAATTTGGGGTGCTAAATGGGTTTTGATTTCCACACACGACGCAGGCGGGCAGGATGACGAAAGTAAAATTAGGCGCTAATTCGGAACTGGAGATGTAAATCAGGACGCTGTAGTAGGAGCTGATAAAACAGAGTGCAATAAAGACATGGTGGAGAGTTGAGGTGGGGGGAGGAGATACCCAATTCCTCTTTGTTCTGACACACTCCCAGTAGCGAAACAAACTAGATGCTGCAAAACTTTTTAATCAACACTGGCTGTAAGGCTGTAAGGGGAACAATCCTCATCAAAGTCAAAATGTTAATGGCTAATCAAGGTAACACTTTACAATAAGGTTCATTAGTTAATGTTAGTTAAATACATTAGTTAACCTGAACTAAGAATGAAGAATATACTTCTACAGCATTTATTAATCTTGCTTAATGTTAATTTCAGCATTTACTAATGCATTATTAAAATCACAAGTTATGTCTGTTAACATTAGTTAATGCTATTTGAACTAACATGAACAATGAATGACTGTATTTTCATTAACCAACTAACAAAGATTAATAAATAGTGTAATACGTGTATTTTTAATTGTTTATTCATGTTACTTAATGCATTAATTAATCTTAACAAATGACACCTTATTGTAAAGTGTTACCCAATTGCATAATCCGAAATTTTATTTTATTTTATTTTATTTTATTTTATTTTATTCAAATAGATTTTTGTGCATTTACCAATGTGATTATTAATATTAGCTATGCACTATGAACTAACATAAACAAACAATTAATTTTTAGATGAAAATATTAATAAATAGTGTAATAAATGTACTGTTCATTGATCATTCATGACACCTTATTGTATTAATTTTAATACAATTAATACGATTAATCTAAATATTTATATAAATTATATAAATATAATATTTGACTGCTGTTTACAATATATAAAAAATATGTAAATATTAAATCAACTAACAACTAATATCTAGTGATGTTGTACAATTTAAACTTTATTTAACTTTATTTAAATAATATAAAATGTAAAATTTTTAGTATTTAAAAAATACATTATATTAAAATATTTGCAAATAGTTCAGCTGCATTTATTTATTTACTTATTTATTTATGTATTCCTCGTCCATTTGTAATACAAAAATTAGATTTGAAAATATCATATATATGAATTGCCTGTGAGCAATATTATTTGTTTTATGTATAAATAACTTGATTTTGACATTAAAAAAAAATGTTTTTTGATATTTGTTTTTACATAATAGCCAGGTTGTGATGACATAAAGATGCTAAAGATGTTAATGCTAAACATACTGTACTTCAGAATCAGAAAAACAAGTACAGTAAAAATACTTTGAATGTATATTTGTATATGTTACATAATATCATGCTGTAATTCCTTTAAACACTACTAAAAATAGTAAATAATAACACTGTAAATAATACTTAAAGAATTGTTTTCCTCATTTTCAAAATATTACTAACCGACCAATGATTCGTACTAAACATTCAGTCATTGATTTATGCATTTAACCACTGCACTACGAAATGCCAAGATCAATAATGTTTAAAAATGTATTTAAAATCATATTTGGACATTTTTAAAAGATGTTGTTGTTTACATTTCAGCTACACCTTGTCAATAAGTGAGCAAATACTCCACAGCCCTTCATTGATCTGCAGAGCATTACATCATATAGCCTATTTATTTATCAAAACAGTAAATGATCTTGTTAAATTATTTGTGCAAAGCCTTAATTAATATTTATAAGCTAATCCTGAGAGAGATTAGCAGATTCCCTGGCTCCAGAGCCATATCTGTGGAAAAGCCATATAAGAATGTTTACACTTCAGTATGTATGAGTGTGTGTCTGTGAACATGACAATGGCCTGTGTTTTCACACACACATACACACTCTTGACAGTGTGGCGTGTGCCCAGTGTGTGTTAGGTGATACGACTGATGGAGAACCGATAATCCCTCTGAGCCGCAGAGCATACATCCTAGAGTTTCATTAGCCCACTGTGCCCGTCAGAGCGAGAGAACGACACACACACACACACTCAGAGCCTGTGATCCCTAGAGAAGGGGAAAGATTTGAAGGGGAGTGAAAGCAGGGGTCAGCATTTTTAATATGGGAACAATTACAGGCTCCTGCTGAACAGATGGTATTATTCATGCAGTTAAACATGACACAGACATTTACATCATTTCCAGTGACAAGCTCACAGGTAGATATATGGAAGTCCATTATAATGCCATGTGCTTACACTGTGCTTGTGATTGCTAATGACAACGTATTATGGTGCAGCTTACTTGAAAAATAAACCTGAGCCGCATATGTTAAATGTCAAGAGGGTTTGAAAAACGAGAGGGACAGAAAGAAACAAAGGGAGAAAAAATGACTCCAGTATGACCTGCAGGCCATGGACGCTTTTTGTAACAGTTTCATATTTAATGTAATTAGTCATAATGCTTTAATCTGATGGTGAAAAATTGCCCTTATTGAGTCATGTTTTTAGTCCAAATAGTACTTGCATGTCTACAGAATTCTTTTAACTTTACTTTTTTAATCAGGGTTAAATTTTAGTCCGCTTTTATATTACAACCCAATCATTCTTTCACAATAGTTGTTATTGTCCGAGAACTGACTAATTATCTCATTATTCATAAAAACATACTTTAAATTTACTATCTCTATAATATTCTGATATTATTATTTTACATCAGTGCTATTGGTCATCATTGTGTCTGTTTGTGGGTTTTACAAATATTTAACAAACAAAAATCATTCAAAAGAGCTTGAGACTGAACCTCGTTTATACAACTATACAACAGTTCAACAACACAAGTGTGTAAATCAAGGTTGCCAAGTCCACGGTTTTCCTGCGGAATTGGGCTACTTTAACACTGTTGCAGCGGGTTGGTTTTCATGTTTACGGGTTTAAGCGACCCCAATAATGTGATATTTATCCCTTGAAATTCTAATTTTATCAAGGGAATACTGCCAAAGACGTTTATTTTACACCTTAGAATGCGATTTTTACTGGGGGACCCCTACCAAAACACGATTGGGCTAGTTGGGTTAGTTTTGAGTAGCAATTGGGCGGGTTTTGTTGTGAAAACCTGGCAACCCTGGTGTAAGTACATAGGAAATAACAATGGAGTGTCTTTAAAAAACCCTCTGGTAACACTTTACAAAAAAGGTGGCATTAGTTAATGCTAGTTAATTTATTAGTTAACATGAGCTAATAATGAACACTGCATCTCTTTAGCATTACTTAATCTTTGTTAATGTTAATTTACAGTATGCATATACTAATGCGTTAGTTAATGCAAAAGTTAACATGAGCTAACAATTAACAATCCCACTGTTCAGGATGACTTAATTTTTTTGTTAATGTTAATTTACAGATTTAGGGTACAATGGGGCTAAAGGCACCCCCTAAGAAAAAAAAAAATAGCTTTTCACTGCACCCGAAGTGTATGATTGCAGAAAAATACATACGTTTGTATTGAACATTTATGGAGCAACAGATTTTGTGTGAAAATAAATCATACAAGATGTTCATTTTGTACTTTAACGCTGTTGCGGCGGGTTACTTTTTATGTCTGCGGGTTGAAGCGACCCTGATAACATTATATTTTGCCCCTGGAATGCGAACTCTACCAGGGGAATTCAGCCACAAAACGTGTATTTTCCCCCCGGAATGCGATTTTTACTAGGGGACCCCCTTCAAAATGCAATTGGGCTAGTTTTGAGTAGCAGTTAAGCAGGTTTTGTTGTGAAAACCTGGCAACACTTGCTCTGAGACGCACATACGTAACCTACGTGCATGTAAATACTTAATGCACATATATTAAACCTGAATCACATATATTTATTTAATTGAATCATATCATTTGTGAATTCTTAATAGCATTATGTTTTTGTTTTTTTTTTTAATCTAATACTCGAGGAATTGTTGCAGCCCTCTGTAGTGTAGTGCTTTAAAAGCTAATATGCTAATGCTAAAGTTGTGCTAATTAATTAGTGGCTTTAATAAAGTGCCTCCTACAAACAAGAGGCAAAACCGGTCTGATTATACTGTACTATATTGTACTTTTGTACATTTCTAGTCCCGTTTAGATATATCTTTGTTTCCAGTGACAGGTCAAATCCTGCGGTGTAGCATTAGCAAAACCGATTTGGGGTGCGTCTCCCAAATTAATAGAGTTCAGTGGAACTATAAAAGTGCTTTTGGGAAATGCACCCCAGAACAGAATTTGATGTTTAAAATACAGTTTTACAAATTCGGGGAAAGCAAAACCTCATTTTTATATTAATGTTTGTCTTGCTTTCCATTAAAAGATACCCTCGGAAAGAGATAGTGTTACTTATTATTAAATATATTTGTGAGATGTTTCTTTTTTAAGTATAAATATCACTAAATAAATCAAGACAATAATATGTTTTTGCAGCATAAAAGCTCTGGCATTAATTGCAGTATTGTGTCTTGTCTGGTTATGACACAGTGTAATGCTAATTAAATAATGAAATCTGCTTCTGTGCATGATCTTAAATGCTTTAGCGTCCCTTTGTGAGTGTGTGTTGCTTTTTAGACATAGCAGTTTGTTGCCTCAGTGCAATCAGGGACGCTGTTACACAATGCATTGACCTCATTATCTCGTTTAGTCAATCATATCATTAAAAAGAATGAAAAAAAGTTGCCTGTGAACTCGGAGACAAATCTAAAATAAATGCAGCCGCAACCTCTAATGGCAAAATGGTCAGCGACTGCTGTATAAATCAGAGCATAATTACGGTCGTAGCCGGCTCAGTGCATTTGCATAAATTCTCATAAGAGGGCAATGTTATGTTGTACCAACAAAATAAATAAAGAAGACAAACAAAAGAGATAATCTGGCCAGCATGCCAAATATGTCCCCAGTGAATAGCGCTGAATTCATCAAAAGCGTGTTATTGGCCTGGCTGTAATGTTGGTGGCCATTTTATGTGCCTGAGTAGACAAAGAAGAGCAGAAAAGAGATGTGAAAAAGGGCTTCCTAATGGATTCTGCACAGAGCGAGGAGAGTCGGGAGGGGGTTTGTGTCACAGTATGCACAGAGCCGTCTTTTTTCCCACCAGCCTTTGCCCATCAGTGGAGCCCGGGTCGCTGTGGAAATGTCATGACAGGCATATGCTGTTGGACAGTTTGTGTGCCCAATCACAGCGCTGTCACCTACGGCGACGAGGGGGAGGGCTCCGCGGTGTCCGTTTGAAAAATGGCTCCTGCCATCGCCAGCGTTTACACATTTCTCTCCTTGAACTGTGCTTGATGCCTGTTCTGCAGTCGGAGCGTGAGAACAAAGATGAAAAGGCGGGAAAAGGATTTTGCGTATATTCGGGATTTAAATCGATTACAGATTTTAACATGCTAATTTATCCAGTGAATTTCGCACACGTACCAGTATTGGCCAATTTGATGGCAAAATGTTATTTATATATAACATATATCAAATCTTGATGCTAATATAATAATAATAATAATAATAATAATAAATCTGTTTTACTGGAAAATATGTTGAATTTACTGTGAATGTCTTATGACATTGTCCTGAAAAAAAAGCAATAATATATATTTATTTATTTTTATTTTTATTTATTTTTGTAAAATAAAGGAATAATTGAAAGAATGAATGAATGAATGAATGAATGAATAAATAAATAAATAAATAAATAAAATCAAACAACAGATTATACAAAATAAAAATAAATCAATAAAATAAAATAAAATAATAAAATATCAAACTGTGAATGTCTTATGACATTGTCCTGAAGAAAAACAATATATTTGTATTATTTTTATTTTTAAATTAATACTAATACTAATACTAATAATACTAATAATACTAATACTAATACTAATACTACTACTACTACTACTAATAATAATAATAACAATACTACTACTACTACTACTACTAATAATAATAATAATAAACATAGAAGAACAACAGATAATAATAATAATAATAATAATAAATCAAAGAACAACAGATAATAAAAATAATAATAATGATAATAATAAATCAAATAACAACAGATACTACTACTAATAATCATAATAATAATACATTAAAGAACAACAGATACTACTACTAATAATAATAATAATATTAATAATAATAATAACAATAATAATAAATATCAAAGAACAACAGATAATAATAATAATAATAATAGCATTAAAGGACAACAAATTATAGAAGAAGAAGAAGAAGAAGAAGAAGAAGAAGAAGAATCTGTTTCTTTGAATTCTTTGAAGAATGATAAATAAATAAATAATATTATTATTATTATTATTATTATTATTATTATTATTATTGATTTTTAAATAATCTCCTGCAGTTTTGTCTTCATTTTAAGTGTCATGTTGTTTAAGTGTATGTTGACCCCTTATTTATTTTTCTGAACTCTAACCAGTTTATGCATTCGTTAATGGAAGCTTTTCTTTAAAAAATATTGTGCATTTACCGAAAACTGACAGTGCACCACCTATCTGCGTCATCTGAATAAAATAGTTACCCTTTGCTTTAACCAAACACACGGATGTCACACATTACAGTGGAGGCTAATGTTTCAGCTAGCTGTATTCTATTGCAATTATATGGTTCAGTGGCGGTGATTATAGTTCTTCAATCTCACTCTGTGAAGTTTTGGTTAGCTGGCTCCCTCGTAATTTGCCGTGTGGGCATTATGGGCCAGTCTTGTGGAAAAGGGATGATAAATTGAGCTGGCAGGAGCTCATAGATTTATTAAATTTCTATCAAACCCTGTAACAAAAAAGGGGGGAAAAAATTGGCGGCGGCTAAGAGCGGGCTTAGATTTTTTAATCAAAATTCATGAGTCCTGGATTCGTGGTTGAGCAGGCCCCGGGAAGACTTGAATCGAAGACTGATTAAAGAAAATAAAAGGCTTATTTGAAGTAATTTTTCAATGACGCCTTTTAATTGGATGTTAAATCAAATGCTTATCTGCCGTGCGGCAGATAGCGAGCTATATGGTGAAGTGCTAGTGTCACTTCTACTGTAAAAGATACTATGGTGGAGCGCTTGACATCACACATGCTACATTCACACATCTGCACATTCTTCACCACACGCAACACTTCTCATAGAGGCGGTAAAAACTGCTTTTTGGGTTTGTAATCAGCCCCTTGCAATCAGACAGAATAAGACATGAGGTGTGTTGTGAAGGCCATTTTGCACCATAGGAAGTAAGGTATGTGCCTCCTTGGACAAATTTATGCTGGTTGGTTATCCATAATGTTCACTAGCAGATCTAAGCTGCTAAAACGAGTGAGTTCTGTTCACTGCTGCTGACTGTCTTGTACTGCTTGTACTAACTGAATAACTGTCGTTAACATTCTCATTGCATTTGAACTGTAAATGTCATGTGACTAATTATTAATTACTCTGATTGGTTGCTGATCATTATCTGAACATTATAACAATTTTATATAACTGTTTTCTATTTGAATATATTGTAAAATGTAATTTATTCCTGTGATGCAAAGCTGAATTTTCATCAGCCATTACTTCAGTCTTCAGTGTCACATTTGCATTTGTGATTACTAAACAGCTGCTTAAAGGGACAGTTCACCCAAAAATGCAAATTCAGTTATAATTTACTCACCTTCATGTCGTTCCAAACATTATTTATTTTATTTTATTTTTATATATTATAGTATATTTTATTTTACATTGTTTTATATTTTTATTTAATATTTTATTTTTAATATTTCATTTTATATTGTATATTATTTTATTTTATATTTGCTATTATATTGTATATTTTATTTTATTTTTATATTATTTTAATTTGATATTTTATTAATTATATTTTATGTTATTTTTGTTATTATATTTTGTTTTATTTTAATTTGATATTTTATTTTATTATTTTATATTTTATTTTATGTTTGTTTTTTATATTTTGTTTTATATTTTATTTTGCTTTCTTTTCTTTTATTTGTGTATTATATTTTAATTTAGTTTAATTTAATTTAATTATATTTATATTTGTTATTATATTTTATATTTTATAACTTATTTATATTATTTTATTTTGTTTTATTTTATTTGATTATTTTATTTTACTTTATTGTTATATTATATAATTTTTTTTTGCATTATGCTTTGTATTTAATATTTTATTGTATATTTTATTGTCTTATATTATTTTTTATTATGTTATTTTGTTTTGTTTTATTATTTAATTTTATTTAAATTGTTATATTTATTTATTTATTTAATATTTTAGTTTAGTTTAGCTTAGTTTAGTTTGTATTTTATAAGAATTAATAAGAATTAATACTTTGATTCAGCAAGGATGCATTAAATTAAATTAGGAAAATTGATTTGGAAGAATGTTGGTGACCGAACAGTTGATGGTAGCCTTTGACTTCCATAGTATGGGGGGAAAAAAGAAAAAATACTATTGAAGTCAGTGGCTACTATGAACTGTTTGGTCACCAACATTCTTCCAAATCAGTTTGTTTAATTTAATTTAATGCATCCTTGCTGAATCAAAGTATTAATTCTTTAAAATAAGACCTCAAACTTTTGAACAGCAGTGTACACACCCCACATCCACCATGAAATCTGTCTCTTTGGGTTTCTCTTTCGCAACTCGAGGCCTTCCAAACACACTGCTCTAACTCTATCCCAAGCACGGAGGTATGTGAGAGGCAATTACAGCTGATATAATAAACACCGGCCCTCACAAGGGCAGGAAAGGGCTCCCTCGCCAGCGTCAAGTACACCAGGGCCTCATGTAGGGCATTAAAGCCACGGCATCAGCGCTGAGCCAAACTAGATTTGCTGCAGTAATAATATTTAAGCACAGCTCTCAGACCAGTGGCTTAGTAACTACTAAATTACGATTCCGCTGAGGACGGCGGCTCTCTTGTTTGGAGATACTCTCTCGCTCTCTCACTGTCGGCTGCTTTATGGAAGTGCAGTGGCGGGGCATCTTAGAAATGGAGCCCTGTATTGTACCATGTCAGATATTTTATAGTGATGGCCTCATAAAAGAGGGAGAGTCGCCAGCGTTTAGCTGCCACACCTCTTCAGCCACAGGCGTCACACTGGGGTTTGTCCTTTACGCTGTGGATTAGTTTTATGAACACAACATGCCTGCCCTCTCCGTGTCTTGAGAGGGTAATTTTGTTTGGAGGGTGGATGCATGTTCAATATCTATCTGCAATAAGCCCTGTTGATTCTGTTCTACATTTTGCAACCAGGACGGCAGATGAAAGCAGGAAATTAATTGTATGAGTCCTCTAGCATGTGTTTAGATGCTATAGATAGTGTCTGATCTGTTTAGTCATCTGTGTGCTTTTAATTCACACTCTTCACAGGCTTTAGGGTGACACTTACAGAGAAATTGCACATTTGCAACAGTACCTTTTCTGTCTTTCTACTTCAAAACTTTTAATTGTGTGTTATTATTAGGATTCTGGCAGTTTATCACGTTTTTTTACCAAAATGTTAATTATTTTACCAATACAAGAGGGATCATACAAAATGCTTTTTTTTTTTTATTTAGCACTGACCTGAATAAGATATTTCACATAAAAGATGTTTACGTACAGTCTACAAGAGAAAATAACATTTGAATTTATAAAAACAACCCGGTTCAAAAGTTTACACACGCTTGATTCTTAATACAGTTTTGTTACCTGAATGATCCACAGCTGTGTTTTTTTTTTTTTGTTTGTTTGTTTGTTTAGTGATAGCTGTTCATGAGTCCCTTGTTTGTCCTGAACAGTTAAACTGTTCTTCATAAAAATCCTTCAGGTCTCATTTTTGTGTATTTGAACCCTTTCCAACAATGACTGTATGATTTTGAGATCCATCTTTTCACACTGAGGACAACTGAGGGACTGCACTATTACAGAAACACTCACTGATGCTCCAGAAGGAAAAACAATGGGGGGTGAAAATTTGTTTGAATTTGAAGATCAGGGTAAATTTAACTTATTTTGGCTTCTGGGAAACATGTAACTGTCTTCTGTAGCCTCTGAAGGGCAGTACTAAACGAAAAATATGATATTTAGGCAAAATAAGAAAAATGTACACATCTCCATTCCATTCAAAAGTTTTCACCCCCCAGCTCTTAAAGGAACACTCTACTTTTTTTTTTTTTTTTTTAATAGGCTTATTTTCCAACTCCCCTAGAGTTAAACAGTTGAGTTTTACCGTTTTCAAATCCATTCAGCCGATCTCCGGGTCTGGCGGTAGCACTTTTAGCATAGCTTAGCATAGATTATTGAATCCAATTAGACCGTTAGCATCTCGCTCAAAAATGACCAAGGAGTTTCAATATTTTTCCTATTTAAAACTTGACTCTTTTGTAGTTACACTGTGTAGAAAAACGGTCGATATGGCTAGGAACTATACTCTCATTCCGGTGTAATAATCAAGGAACTTTGCTTCCGTACCATGGGTGCCGCAGGCGCAATGATGTTACGCAGCCGTCAACTCTGCATCTACACAAACTTAGTGCCGGTCACTTTCAGACCCTGCATAATATCATTGCGCCTGCTGCACCGATGGTACGGCAGCAAAGTTCCTTGATTATTACGCCGGAATGAGAGTATAGTTCCTAGCCATATCGACCTAGAAAATCACAACTTTTTTTTCTTTTTCCGTCAGTCTTAGTACACGATGTAACTACAGAAGAGACAAGTTTTAAAGGGGTGCTATTATGCTTTTTCACTTTTTGAAATTTAGTCAGTGTGTGGTGTGTATCCTTGGGCATTAAAAAGATCTACAAAGTTACACTCCAAAAGGAGATATTTCGTTTTTAAAAAATGTCTTTCCAAGAACTACAGCGAACAGCTCCTTTGGAGTACAGCATTTGTTTTCTGCATGCAATGATGTCACAAAGCGGTCCATTAGAATATCATTAAATTAAATCCCGCCTACGGAAATTCAAATTGTTGGGGGGTGTGTTGGGACAAGGTGGGGGATTAGCCTAGCTTTAGCGATGCAGCGTAGAGAGCCGCTTCAACGAGCCGCAGTGCGGCGGGTATAAACACAAGCATTGACTGGAGCGGCCGCTTCAGAGCTGTAACGCGCCGCAGACGTGTGCAGTACAGGGGGTCAAAACACATACCGAAGCCACGATCTACTCCGGTTGCCGCGTCAGAGCCGTAACGCACCATGTGCAGTAAGAGATTAATTCATCATACAGTGTAGATAGCTTCACTTATAACACAAGTGTTTTTTTTAAAAATGCATAAACTTGCACTAGAATAGGCTAGGCTGATCAGTAATGATGTTTTTTGATAATGTTACGCTGCTTTTAGCCTTATGCTGGAGCTGGTTTCAGGCAATTAAACTAAGTATGTAAAATAATTAAATAAATTAGCACGAGAATATCATGTACCGGCGATCTCGCAGGCTGAGGATAAGACTCAACATTACTGTAGCGTATTATTTACTCACCCTCCATGCATCCAGGTGTATATGACTTCCTTCTTTCAGACAAATGCAATCAGAGTCTAAAAAAGTGCATCCATCCATAATAAAAAATGCCTCACACGGCTCCCGGGGGTCTCCTGTAGCAAATCGATGCATTTTTGTAAGAAAAATATCCATATTTAAAACGTAAGATTCACTATTAATCTAGCTTCCGCTAACTGCTTTGACAAGGGCATGGCAGTACTGAAACACTGTCTAAGCTGTTCACCAATCGCAACGCAGTGGGAGAGCTAACCAATCACAACACAGTTTGTTTTTTGGAAGGCGGGCCTTCATTAAGCCCGGAGCTAATTGAGCTATTTGTGCCAGGCCGGGAGAAAGGTATTGTAATAATGTAAATTATGTTATATGTAAATTATTATATAATGTAATGTGTTTTTCAAACCACAAAACAAAATCAAGACTTTGAAAAAGAGCATAATAGGACCCCTTTAATCAGGAAAAATATCGTCATTATATATGGTCATTTTTGAGCAAGATGCTATCAGTCTAATCAGATTCAATGATCTATGCTAAGCTATGCTAGATGTGCTACTGCCAGACCCGGAGATCAGCTGAATGGATTCGAAAATGGTAAAACTCAACTGTTTAACTCTAGGGGAGTTGGAAAATGAGCCTATTTTCAAAAAAAGTGGAGTGTTCCTTTAATGCATCATTTTTCCTTCTGGATCATCAGCGAGTGTTTGATCTTTCTGTAACAGCTGCATATGAGTCCCTCAGTTGTCCTCAGTGTGAAAAGATGGATCTCAAAATCATACAGTCATTGTTGGAAAGGGTTCAAATACACAAAAATGATTTAAAACCAAAGATTGTGTAGAACCTGAAGGATTTTTCTAAAGAACCATAGGTAGTTTAACTCTTCAGGACAAACAAGGGACTCATGAACAACTATCACAAAACAAAACAAACAAAAGTACCATCCAGACTTTGGTGAAGACAGTCAATTCAGTATTTAGGATTTTCTTCCAATGTTTCGAACATCGTGAACAGTGAGTTTGATCTGACTGCTACAGTATTTTCTCCTCTTTGCGTCTGTCATCATCTATTCCATTGTCATTTTTATAACGAATATAATTTATTCTAGTTTTCAATCTCTAAAATATTTCACCAGGTAAAATTGTGAGTAAAAACTTGTCTTTTATTATTATTAGGTAAATGCTGAACAACTAGAAAAACAATGGAGCCATTGAATATCATTGTGGACAAAGAGAAGTCATTGAGCTAGTGTTTTATCTGTGCTGATACATTGAACCCTCAGTAAGTGTATCAGCCAATATCTCACATAGCATTCATACTGCATGCTGTCATACACAGAATGCCATATGAGCCACTGATGTGAGCCATGACTAGACCAACATGGAATCTACACCCACAGATTTCTTCAGAAATTTCACAGAATTTCCCCAGCTGTCATTCACCCAGCTTTACTCATCTCCCATCCCGCACATGTTCATCTTTAAAGTATTTTAGCTATTCTGATAATGATTTTAGCTACCAGGAAGAGTGTGGGGTTAAAAATATTGATATTTTAATCATTGCCATCTACATTTCCACATCTACAGCAAGCTGGTTCTCTATGTCGATGTTGTATGTCGTTAATGTTCAAGTTGGTGTTGGGAATAGGTGGCCCTCATGTCTGAATATCATACATATGAAGCAGCATCTCAGGGATGTCCATGTCATTAACGTCTGCCGCATATCAGCACTCAAACTGTCAAGTCTAAACCACATTTAGGATCATTCATATTCCACTGTATATTTCTTAAATTCACTTAGATTTTTTCTCTTTTCATGCTTACTTTGCATTTAAAAGGTGTTTGGCTCATACTCTGTAAACATACAAACAAGAGTAATGAGAGAAAATTTAAACAGCGGCTTGAGTTGACTTACCTTGACCTTTTCAGAATAAACTTGAGCATTGACACATCTGAAACAGTTTAACCATCACTGCAAGATGATCAACAAACTTTTTTTTTCTTTGTTTTGGTTTTTATTTTGTTTTTTCCAGTTGAAATGACCCTGGATCACAAATCCACAAATCTAGGGTCAATTTGTAGCAATGGCCAAAAATACACTGTATGGGTCAAAATCATTAGGATATTAAGTAAAGATCATGTTCCATGAAGATATTTTGTAAATTTCCTACTGTAAATATATCCAAAATTACATTTTTGATTAGCAATACGCATTGCTAAGAACTTCATTTGGACAACTTTAAAGGGGTCATAGGATGCAAACTTCACTTTTACATGCTGTTTGAACATTAATGGGTGTTGGCAGTGTATGTACAAATCGACCCTATAATGATAAAAATCCATGCAGTGGTTTTTAATTAATCTGTAAAAATAATATCCCCTTTTTCAAATCGATCCATTCTCATGCCTGTTGTTGTTGCGTCACACCGACACAGGCCGCTCCCACAAGAGTTGATTGACATGAGCGTCTTACCTAAGAGCTGCTGAAGATGCAGTGGATTACATTTGTTTGTGAAGGGAATGCGCCTCCCAGTCTACATATATCCGTCTATGTTTGCGCGAATCACTCGTGATCCAGCTTTACTTACAGAAGAAGTGAGTATAAGGGTTTTTTTATGAATCTTTGCGATCACCTTTCCTAATAAAGTGCTAATTAGCAAGTTTAGTGACTAAACGCAGCTAAATGCGGCTAAAGTAAACAGGCTCGTTACTCCACAGAGAGAAGAGAGGGGCGGGGCAAGCAGAGCTCATTAACATTTAAAGCAGCCTCGACCAGAATGGGATGTTTTTTGCAGAGCTGATTTTGGCAAGGTAAAAAGGGTGTTGTTTTACACTACCACTGAGAATTTTTAACCAAAGTATATTATAGACTTTTCATTAAGACCCTAAAGAATCATATCAACTTGTGGAAAATGGGCATCCGATGACCCCTTTAAAGATGATTTTCTCAATATTTAAGTTTTTTTGCACCCTCAGATACCAGATTTTCAAATAGTTGTATTTCAGCCAAATATTGTCTTATCTTAACAAACCATACATCAACAGAAAGCTTATTTATTCAGTCAAAAAATGACTGGTTTGACTGGTTGACTGGTTATGACTGGTTTTGTGGTCCAGTGTCACATTTCAAATAATAAGCTTGTTTCTCATCTATTGGCACCAGAAAGTATCTTTTTTTATGTTGTGGAAAGTGAAAGTCAGAGTGGTACGTTAGGACCGGGCTAGTCAAAGGTCAAGTGCTGAGCAGTGGATTCAATGAGGCAATGCTTCTGATCATTGATTTATGACGTGCTGACATTGTCTTGTGTTGAAGTTCGAGGCGGTCCTGTTTGTTGCGGCATCGCAAGCAGCACATTTCGTCTCTCGGCGGGGGCTTATCTCTGCCCTGCCTCCATATGGCAGCCTGCCACGCTGTTGTTGAGTTTCTCAAAAAAAATTTGATTCTCTAATCCTGCACATTATTGCTTTTTCAATATGAGTATCCAGGCCAGAAATGAGGACCAGAGGCTTGAGCGAGAGTTGATTCACCGGTCAAAGTTTGTGCGTACTTAACTATAGTTAAAATACTGTTAAATACTAAATGTAGCTGCACTACCAAAAGTTAGGGGTTTTAAATGTTCTGAAAGAAATTTCTTATGCTCCCCGGGACTGTATATTTTCAATCAAAAATACAGTGAAAATGAAATATTATTACAATTTAAAATACCTGTTTTCTATTTGAAAATATTTTAAAAATATAATTTATTTCTGCAATGCAAAGCTGAATTTTCAGCATTATTACTTCAGTCTTCAGTGTCCTTCAGAAGTCATTCTAATATGCTGATTTTATTGTTAATCTTATTGTTAATGTTAAAAACTGTTACATAATATTATTTGTGATGTATATATCCCAAAGTTGAACAATATCAGCTCAAACCCATGTTCTTGCTGTTGCTAGTATCATTTTCTATTGCAAAACAGAGCACCCATAAGCAAATATGGCAGATTTGTAATTCATGAACTTCTGGGGGGCTCCTGTGCCAGCTGAGCAACTGCCATTGAGATGAATGTAAATGCTAGCGGCTACTTTTCTCTAGGTATCGTAGACCTCTTTGTCTCAAACCTACAGCTCATGGTTACTCTGGATGTGTGTAACAGGAAGGCTTAGATATCAGACTGTAGTCCACAGTATGAATAAATGAGGACTCGGTGATGTGGAGCACGGTGTGTGTGTGTGTGTGTCTCGTACCACACTCGCTCTCAGATGAATATTAATGGGCCTGAGGAGCCATCAGTAAGGAGAGACAAGGCAACCGACAAATCATCTCAAGGAAATGCCCCAAGAGACAAGAGCAGACTTCACACACACCGCCTGCCACACAGTCACTGGAGAGAGACTGGGTGCAAATGAGCGCTCTGTGGATGTGTGTGTGTGCTTAGGTGGTCTTACACACAGGTGTGTTCATGATGGAATGTGTGTTTGTTTGGCGTGATGAAGCTCTCTCTTTGTGTGTGTGTGTGTGTGTGTGTGGTGCTAAAAGCCTGTATGCTTCATCCAGTACTGTGCAGTGCAGATATAGCCTCATGTTGTTTAGTTGGGTAAATTTTGTTTTGGGTGAGCACACAATTTATTTTGTTTGTGGGTGGATTCCATTTATAGAGATGCAGTGAGGGTACAGAAAGACTTTTTGTGTTATGTATATTGGGCATTTTTGGGTTTTACAACCCAAACTTTCACATTATGAATAAATGAGGATCTCAGTCATGCCACTACACAGTAAAAATAAAATAAAATAAAATAAAATAAAATAATTTATAATATAATATGCACTGCAACTGGATTATGAATAAATGAGGATCTCAGTCATATCACTGCACAGCAATAAAATAAAAAAAAAAAAAAAATCAAATCAAATCAAATGATTCATTAAAAACATTTAAAATAGTTTCTTATTATAAAGTGCACTCAACTACATTATAAATAAATGCGGATCTCAGTCATATCACTGCACAGTAATAAAATAAAATAAAATAAAATAAAATAAAATAAAATGATTCATTAAAATACATTTAAAATAGTTTATTATTATAAAGTACACTCAACTACATTATAAATAAATGAGGATTTCAGTCATATCGCTGCACAGTAATAAAATAAAATAATAACAAAATAAAATAAAATGATTTCATTAAAATACATTAAAAATAGCTTATTATTATAATGTACTCTCAACTACATTATAGATAAATGAGGATCTCAGTCATATCACTGCACGGTAATAAATTAAAATAATAAAATAAAATATTGAAATAATTTAAAAATAGTTTATTATTATAAAATGCACTGCAACAACATTATGAATAAATGAGGATCTTAGTAATATCGCAGTGAAATACAGTGTAATAAAATAAAATAAAATAATATTATATAATATAATTTTAAAATAGTAATATAATAATATATAATAATAAGTAATAATAATTACTAATAATAAATACAAAAAAAATATTATTATTGATAAATATAATATAATAATAATAATAATAATAATAATGACTAAAAACTAAATGTTTCTTGAGCACTAATTTAGAATATTGGAATATTTTCTGTAGGATCATGTGACATTGAAAGATCATGTGGCTCTGAATTCTTCAAAATAATTAATATTTTTATAATAAGGCAGTATTTATTTTTTTCTTTCTTTTTTTTTATTTTTTGCATTGACATTTGTTGAGCTATATTTAAACAGACACATTCAAGACAGTGCTTTATGTTGAACTTTTTTTTTTCCATTATTGTTTTTTTTTTTCATTATTGGTTATTTCCAGAAATATTACAATTCTTGACTTTCCGAAGAGCATGTGCTGAGTATTAACACCTCATTTAAAGGTTACACAGCTCCACTCCTCTTAAAGTCCTTAAAATCATTTAATTTCTCGCTCTCTTTCTCTCTCCCGCGCTCCCTTGAGCTCTCAAAGTGATGAAACGCAGATGGGGCTTCGGCCGAAAGTTGCATACTGCGCATAAACAGCATATTTAATTAGACCGTAGACACGCTCTAAATCAAATTACTCTCCGACTGACAGGAACACTTACATTAACATCATTCCCGAGCAGAGCCGCAGCCAAAATTTAAATTAGTAACAGATAATTAGGATAAGAGCGGGAACTTAGGTTGACGTTCCAGTGCGTAATTGGAATGCAAGCGAACTGCTTTAGCTAATTAGCTGTAGCAGGAGGAAACGCTCAGAGGTCAAGGTAGAGAGAGACCCTTCAAATAAAAGCGGAAGGCAGCACAAGAGCTATTGTGAAGCTGTGAAAGAAAGAGGATCTCAGAGAGCAAAGCCTTCCAGACCGAGGATTTCAGGGGTTCTGTTTGTGGCAGAAAGGAAAACACGGGTGTGAGGTGCAGAATGCCGGGACTTGTGTAAATTGTGTGAGAGAAAGTACAAAGGCGGTATTACACTTTACTTCCACAGTCCACCTTTGACTTTGCAGCTAAATGTCAGTTAACTCTCATTCATTTGCAACTACATGTTAACTTACTCTTATTAGAGTATTAGTAGACTCAGGTTAGGGTTAGTAGAATAAGTTGACGTAGTTGCAAAGTTACTTGGAGTCATTAAAATCATGTCTGGGGTCCATCAAAATACAGTGTTAGCAGATATCAAGCAGAAAGTATAATACTCTAATAATTCTGTCAAACGATTAATTGTGATTAATCACATCCAAAATAAACATTTTTCTTTGCATAATATGTGTGTGTATATTTGATATGTATATATAAATACACACACATGCATGTATATAGTACAGAAAAATGTATATATATATATATATATATATATATATATATAGTGCCCTCCACTAATATTGGCACCTTTGGTATATTTGAGCAAAGGTGGCTTTAAGAATAAATCTGCATTGTTTATCCTTTTAATCTTTCATTCAAAAAATTCACAATATTCTAACCTATCATTTAAGTAAAACCATGGAAAGCAGGGGGAAAATCTCTTTATGAAATAAATGTTTTTCTGTAGTTCATGTTGACCACAATTATTGGCACCCAATTATTGCAATGTCCTTTATTCAAGATAACAGCTCTGTGTTTTCTTCTTTAATGCCTGAAGAGTTTGGAGAACACCTGACAAGAGATCAGAGACCATTCCTTCATACAGAAACTCTTCAGATCCTTTAGTTTCCCAGCTCCATGCTGGTGCTTCTTCTCTTCAGTTCACCTCACGCATTTTCTATAGGGTTCAGGTCAGGCAACTGGGACGGCCATGGCAGAAGCTTCATTTTATGCTCAGTGACACATTTTTGTGTTGATTTTGATGTTTGATTTGGATCACTGTCCTGATGGAAGATCCAACCACAGCTCATTATAGAACTTCTAACAGATGCAGTCAGGTTTACATTTTTTATCTGTTGGTATTTGCTAGATTCCATGATGCCATGTATCTGAACAAGATGTCCAGGACCTCTGGCAGGAAAATAAGCCCACAACATTAAAGATCCAGCAGTATATTTAACCGTGGGCATGGGGTACTTTTTGTACCAAACCTATCTTGAGTGTTTGCTGCCAGAAAGCTCTTTTTTTTTAGTTTCATCTGACCACAGAAGCCATTCCCATTTGAAATTCAAGTTGTGTCTGACAGCTGAATATGCTGGAGTTTGTTTTTGGATGAGCAAGGAGGATTTTTCTTAAAACCCTCCTGAACAACATGTGGTGACGTAGGGGCTGTTTGAATTTTTTTTTTTTTTAGTCTTTTGGCCCCAAGACTCAACTAATCTCTGCAATTCTCCTACTGTGATCCTTGGAGAATCTTTGGACACTTAAACTCTCCTCCTCACCATGCATTAGGACGATATAGACACACGTCCTTTTCCAGGCAGATTTGTAACATCTTTAGTTGATTGGAATTCTTAATTATTGTCCTAATGATGGAAATTGGGATTTTCAATGCTTTAGCTCTTTTCTTACAGCCACTTTCTATTTTGTGAAGCTCAACAATGTTGTTCTGCACATCAGAACTATATTATTTGGTTTTATTCCTTGTGATGGATGATTAAGGAAATTTGGCCTTTGTGCTCCTCATATTTATAATCCTGTGAAACAGGAAGTTATTGCTGGACAATATCATACTCCTAGTCATTCTAGTGTGCTAAATAAATGCAAATATGAATGGGAATATACTTCAGAGATATTTTACTCATTAGAATTTCTAAGGGTGCCAATAATTGTGCCCAACATTCATATGAGAAAAACATTTATTTCATAACGCAAGTTTCTCCCCACTTTTAATTGTTTTACTTCAATGAAAGGTTAGCATTTTGTGAATTTTTTGAATGTAAGATCATAAAGATAAACAAAGCAGATTTATTTTCATAGCCGTCTTTGCTCATATTTACAAAGGGTGCCAATATTAGTGGAGGACACTGTAAATATATATGTTAATACATGTAAATATTTTCAAATATATACTGTGTTTTAACAGTAAATCTACACAGCATACACACGTAAATTATGCAAACAAAAACTTCTTTTTTGCAATTAATCGTTTGACAGCATGTCAAAATAGTGCTACCAAATAAAGGAAATGCTGAGAGACTGATCTTGTTTTATTGAATCACTTTTGTTTTGTAATCAAAAAGCAAACAAACAAACAAAATGTGTGTGTGTGTGTGTGTGTATTCCAGTTGATTTGGGTCAGTAAGTTTTTTGTTTTGTTTTGTTTTAAGAAAGAAGTCAAATTTATTTTCCAATGATATATTGAATATTATGACAGTAAATGGTATACATGTTAAAGGAGAAGTCCACTTCCAGAACAACAATTTACAAATTATTGCTGTCATTCAAGATGTTCACAGGCTCTGGGATGTGCGTTCACAATGCTACGAATTAGTAATGGGTCGTTCTTGAACAATTTGAACGAATCTTTAATGTGACTCGGGAAGAACGAGTCATCTCGGGGAGTGATTCGTTCAGTCGCGCATGCGCAACATCCTGTTAGGTTCTGTACTGGAATTAGTTCACCTGTTTCGAGTCTTTGGGTTTTGAGTCATTTGTTCATCTTATGGGGCTGTCACGTGGTGAAAGAATGACTCAAATCTGAAAACTTGTCAGATAAGAGGTGAGGTGAGCTAATCATAGACTAAAGACCCAGGTAAACAATGAATTCATCTTTTCTGTTTCTTATAGCATTATAGTTTTGTCTTGTTTGTAGTGTGATCAACGTTTGTGTAAGCAGTAGATGTGTTAGGGAAGTAACATTTGAATTATATTTTGCTAAAATGAACGGAATGATTCGCAAAAAGATTTGTTCATTTTGCTGAACGAGACTCAAAGGTCCGAGTCGGTAAAATGATCACTACTACGAATCACATCTAAATTCATTGTCTGTGTACTGAGTATGGCAAAAATCTTATTTTCTCCTGCAGCTTGAGAGGAGGACATCGTTGTACCTTTTTGTTTCTAAACAGCGTTTGACCTACTTGGACTTTCTTAGTCTTTGCGCATTCGCTTTGTAAACACTGGGTCTGTAGTTCTGCCTACGTTCTGTATGAACTTTTGACATGATTCAATAGTACGTAACGTCGTGAACGCGCATCCCAGAGCCTGTGCTACACAAGCTTTTGTGCTTAAAAAGTATAAAAAAAAATATTTTCTGAAAAAAATGACCGATTGTTTCGCTAGATAAGACCCTTCTTCCTCGACTGGGATCGTTTAGAGCCCTTTGAAGCTGCATTTAAACTACATTTTGGAAGTTCAAATTCGGGGCAGCAATCAAGTCCATTATATGGAGAAAAATCCTGAAATGCTTTCCTCAAAAACCATCATTTCTTCTGAAGACAGAAAGACATGAACATCTTGGATGACAAGATGGTGAGTAAATTATTTGTGAATTGTTGTTCTGGAAGTGGAGTTCTCCTTTAAACTGAACACTAATAAATAAATACAATCAGAATGATTCAGTGAGTAAAAGTTGTTAAAATGTTTGAGATTGAGCTGTGAAATACTCTCTTGTTTGTCCCGTTAATAGAACAAACTGCCATGAAATCAATTCATTCCATTGCTTTTTTCAAAACTCTAACTGGTTCTTACTCATAACTCCCAAGTTCTACAACGGTATTACCATCTAATTCTATCGCCGTGTTGTGATAACATCACAGCACTTATACATAATAGTATGATTACTGAAATGTGTGTTTTTCTTTGTCATTCCCCAAAGGCACCCATGATTCATTTATACGTCTTTACTGTAGTAAAGCTCTAAACGTGTTTGTTTATATGGAGAGTTGTGTGAAGCATAACAGGCACCAGGGACTGCAGAAAAGTGACATGTGTGAAACTGAGGTAGCTATGCAACGTTTGCACAAGGGGTTATCTAGACACCATATGGTGAGACTGTGTGACTCTGCCACTTTCACATCTGTCATATGTGGACCTTGATTTGGTCTGTTGGGAGCAGAACTGACCAGGTGCTTTCAGGGCCAGGACTTCCTGGAAAACGAGGTTAAATGTGTCACGACTGCCAACATTGAAAAAGCAAACATGCCTGAACACCATTAAATCACGGTAAAGGAGAAAACATTTAATACAAATGCTTCAGTGACACATTCAGGCTTGTCTACGTGGAGCAAAACACACATTTCACTCATCACTCTTTGAAAATGAGTCATTATAGAACAATTGGATTTTGCAATATAATTGTGAAAAGTTCATTAACCTTCCTCAATAGTCCTTCAGTGAGGGCTTTTTTACAATGCTGGACGTCTTCCAAGTAACTACTGGATACAAACATAATGCCGATGGGACTGATCCAAACAAAGGCCGTTGGCAGTTGAGGGCAAACTAGAGTTTGTTTTTTTCTGAAACACTGAACTCAAATGATTCTGAAGTACTTGATCTTCAGCTTGTATTTCTTTAACATTTTCATGGTTGATTACTCTGCGTTAATGGTGGAATAAAAAATGCAGATGAATGTTTTGACAGTTGAAACTGAACATTAAAAGACATTCACACTTCTCATACAGTGTGAAACAACGCAGTGCTTGAATTTTATGCTGAGTTGTTTAGCAACAGGCAGCCAATCATAAACTGCACAATGCGTGCCTCATTAAATATTCATATGCTTTGTGCAGATGCTTTCACACAGTGTGTTTAGTTTCAGCACCTGGGAAAACAGTTAAAACGTATAATAATGTAAGCCAGAAGCACATTATTGGCAGTGTAAGTAACCCTAATGTTAGGCTTTATCTTGTACAATACAAATCTAAAATGCAAGTACGGTAGCAGTAAATGTCTCATTTTTGTTGTCATTTGTGACAAAAATGTGTCAAATGAGTGTTTTTAGATTTTTTTTCAAAGAAAATATTAAGCAAATCACAATTCTGAAGAAAGAAAGTAAGAAAGAAACAAAGAAAGAATGAATGAATGAATAAAAAGGAAAGAGAAGGAAAAATAAAGAATGAAAAAAGAAAGGCAAATTGAAAGAAAGAAGAAATGAAAAATAAAGAAAAAAGAATAGAAATCAATAAAAAGAAAAAGAAAAAAGAAAAATCAATAAAAAGAAAAAGAAAGAATGAATGAATAAATGAATGAATGAAAAAGAAAGAAGAAATGCAAGAATGAAAAAGAAAGACAGATAAAAAAGAAAGAAGGAATGAAAAAGAAAAAAAAAAAAGAAAAAATCAATGAAAAAATGAATGAATGAATGAAAAAGAAAGAAAAAATAAAAAAGAAAGAATGAAAAAGAATGGCAAATTAAAAGAAACAATGAATGAAAAATAACGAAAAAAGAAAAATCAATAAAAAGAAAAAGAATGAATGAATGAATGAAAGAATGAATAAAAAAGAAAAAATAAGAAAAATCAATAAAAAGAAAGAGAAAGAAAGAAAGAAACAAAGAAAGAAAGAAAGAAAGAAAGAAAGAAAGAATGAATGAATGAAAAAGAAAGAGAAAGAAAAAGAAAGAATGAAAAAAGGAAAATTGAAAGAATGAATGAAAAATAACAAGAAAAAAGAAAAATCTATAAAAAGAAAAAGAAAAAGAAAGAAAGAAAAAAGAAAAGAAAAAGACAAAGAATAAAAAGAAAAAAATGAATGAATGAATGAATGAATGAATGAATGAATGAATGAATGAATGAAAAAAATAAGAAGTCATTAAAAAAAAGAAAAGATTGAACAAGAAAGAAAGAAAAGAAAAGAAAGAATAAAAAGAAAAGAAAGAAAGAAAATGTAAAAGAATGAATGAAAGAAAAAATGAAAAGGAATAAAAAGAATGAATGAATGATAGAAAAAAGAAAAGAAAGAAAGAATGCATGAGAAAGAAAGAAAGAAAGAAAGAAAGAAAAAGAAAAATTAAAAAGAAAGAAAAATAAAAAATAAAAGTAAAAGTAAAGAAAAAATGAAAAAGAAAGAAAGAAAAAGTCACAGTAAAAAGAAACTGTGAATAAATTAATTATATAATATATATGAAAAATATTAAACATGCTGAAATAATATTAACAATATTTTAAAATATATTTAAATGTTTAAAACGTTTCACAGTTTTTACTGTCATTTAAGTGGTTCATTGTTATATTATCATTTTTACATTTTGGCTAAATAGTCTGTGGCTGGTGAATGCTTGAATCTGATTGGCTGACGAACATTCTAAGGTGTGCAATTATTTTCAGGTAAACGCATAGTGAAAGTAGTTCCAGGCAGGTCTTGACCACACTACATGTCCATATCACTTCACCAAATGTTTTCAATTATTTTCAGTCCTTACAGCCTAAAACAGCAAAATAACCAAAACTCACAATGACACAGACCAAGCAAATAAATATAGTAAGCAATATGATTAAAAACAACTAATTATATCCATGTTTTTGCAACAAAATTATGTTTTTGTTTTGTACGGAATGCACATACTGTCTTTCTCCCGCTCTCTCCCACGTTTTAAAGGCACACACGTCCCACTGACTATGAACTTGACTATGAATATGACTGTGTTATTGATCTAAAGATTACGTCTATAAAAGAACTAAAACTAACAAATAGTCAGATTTGAACTGTAAACAGTCACATTACTATTATAAATGTCCAGCAGTTTCAACAGCAGACAGCTATTTCTTGACATATAAACCCCAGCTCTCATTATGCAGTGATTTGAAGGTGCAATCATTTTTGCTAACTAATTCAAGTGCTCAGATGAACTGCTAAGATGTTTCATTTTAAAACTGTAGTTCTTCATTTATCAGCTGCTGTCAGGCCTGGGGTTTTGTAGGTCAGTGGGTAAATGCTTGAATCAGCAACTGCATGTTAAATATGACTTGTTGGTCTCGCGGTAATGTTTTGACTTTGATAATGAGGTCGTCCGGGGTCTCATTTATCCAGGCCAGAACTGCAGCTGTACTTCAGTAGCTCTTTCACCATAGTAAAACAGGCTGGTGACACATCACACCTTTTCCATTGTAAATTGCATGCACTTTGGTGCACTTTATAAGACTAGTTGGTTAAAGTTGACTTTAAGGCTAATCTGTAACATTCAACCCTCAATTACATTTGTTACCATTAGAAATGATTTGTATCGCAGCTGTACAAAGCAGAAGTGATTTATTCCAGCCACTTTATTGGCTAACAAAGGTAGATTTAGTGGAAATGATGTGCTTTAATTCCTCTCATTGGCTTGCCTTATTTTCTCTCCCCTCCCTCCTGTGGTCTCTACCTCCCTCATTTGTTAGAGCCAGGCCTGGAGCTTATTAATTTCCACAGGAGGGGACTGACTAGAGAGCTAACTCCGTTCTGTTTGCTGGAGGGCATCGTCGTGGGTAGCAGGCTGAATGATTTGCGAGCTCAGATTAATAATCTCAGTCCCGGCGGGATTACGCGGCTCCCTCTCCGGTGACATTCCGGACCGGGCCTACTTTATGCCTGGGTGGTCATATTTGGAGAGTGTCCTAGGGATCCGTTTTTATCCACTTCTTCTTCTTTTTCTTCTTCTCCTGCCCCGTCACGCCTCTGCAGGCATCTGAGGGATGTTGTGATCTGCATGGTAATTAGGCGTCTTTGTTCCACTGAGAGGCGGCGGCGGTGGGAAAGGTGTTTGTGTGTGCCAGGACCAGCAGTCCGAGGGACTCCAGCCGTCTGGAGCAGGACTGTGAATCATTCAGAGATCAATTCAGTTACATTTTCACATTCGGTCTTTTTAAATTTCAGTGCATTTTTTTGAATTTTAAGTAATACAATGGAGGCTAGATATGGAATAAAATGTAAACCAAATACTGCTGTTAGTTTGTAATAATACATTTCGTTTTCAACTATACATTACCCATAAACATAGCATACACTCAACATATGGACTATTTCTAGAAACCTTTTGTTAAGTGTGAACTACTACTACTATTACTACTAATGTTATTACAAATTAACATAAAATTGTTAATATTAATAGACAGATATTATTATTATTATTATTATCATTCACACAACATATAGAATAATAAATGCAGTATTAACAGTAATATTTATACGCATTATTATTATTATTATTATTATTATTATTATTATTATTGTTATTATTATTATTGTTGTTGTTGTTGTTGTTCACACAACAAATGGAGTAATACAATTACAGTATAAACAATAATATTAAATACAAAATAATATTTATAAGCATCATAATTGTATTATTATTATTATTATTAGATTTTTTATTATTATTCACTCAACATATAGAATAATAAAACAAACAGTATTATTTATAAGCATCATCATTGCATTATTATTATTATTATTATTACTATTACTATTATTATTAATTATAATTAATTAACACAACATAGAGAGTAATAAAAATATATTGTTAGTAATTATAATAGATATCAAATAATATTAATAATAATAATTATTATTATTATTATTATGATTATTATTATTATTATTATTAACATTATTATTATAAACCTGCATTATTAATAGTATTATATCTTAAATAATCCTAATAAAATTGATAATACTCATACTCATTAGATTATTAACACAAAGTGTTGGAAATTAAACCTATATTTTATTCAATATTTAAGCAATATCACAAGAGCAAATATTAGCATGATTGTGATTTCTTCACAGCTGCAAATGTGGTATTGCATGATTTAGTAAATTTCAATATTTATAAAAGTTAATGTTGTGTTATAAACAAGATAATATAACTCTTTTATGTCTTTCAGATGTTTCAGGCAAAATTTGGATTTATGTATTTATGTATTCATTCATTTTCGTTCAATCGCTACTTAATTGATTTCACATTGCCCATGTGAATATCGTTCTATCGGACGATAATTAAATTCCTCTGTTGTATGACTGTTGAATCAGTTCTTAAATTCTGAATTTTCCCCAGTCTGGAGATGTGAGTGCAAATCTTCAAGTCAGCAAACATTGTTCTAAATATATTTATCACAATCAGGATTCACTCTACAGAGCAGTAGATTTATTTTCAGTAGCTCTTTTCGTAACATCCCCAAAGTATTGTTTCGTGTAATTGAACAGTGTCAGATTTAACGGCATCAAGTTCATCTTGATAGCAGCTCTTACAAGATGATTCATCAAATAGCACGCTATCGTTATCATCTCAGCGCGCGTAATACTCTGATAGCATGTAATCTGCTAACCTATGGTGGCTCGGGCGCCTGTTCCGGCGTTATGGTGACAGGTCCCAAGGGTCACGGCGGAGAGCCCGGTCCCTGAGGCCGGCTGCGGTTCAGACACGCCTTCCTGGGATCTCTGAGCTGATGTTTAGCCTCATGGCTAGTGTCAGGCTAAGCACTGGTGGCAGGGGATTGTACGACGCTCAGTGGGAGGATGCCAAACTGTCAGCACACGTTAACATCCTGACTGCTGCCGCGCCGGCAACTTCCCAGTGCACGAGATCGAGTCAGGCCTGCTGAAGTGAGCAGCGGAGGCAGACACACACACACGCATTCAAAACGCCACAGCGAGTTCACACAAAGACCACAAAACAGCCCAGAGCAACAGATCTGCAAGGTTATGGATGTGCTCTAAAAGCTTTCTTGAGCAAAGAAAAAAAATCTGATGCCAGTGCTCTAGGTTTTCTTGGTTCAGAAATAGCTTTCATCTGAATAGCAAGGCTGTTTTTTTTCTTTTAATTAGACAGTGCTCTTACTGTACATGACCTAAGTTTATTTTATTTATTATTATTATTATTATTTTTTCACTTGTCTTAGTAGAGTTTTCTAAGACTAGCAGTAAGTTTTAGCAAGTATTTGAAGCATTAAACTTGTCTCTCAATGTTTGTTCTACAGATGTGAATAAAACCTCTAATCCTGTGGCTTGATAAAGCATTTGGGCTTCTGAACGAGGGGTTTTAAACTAGGCTTCAGGGACCACCAAGGGGCCTCAAGGGGGTCTAAATTAAATTTAGAAAGAAACAACTTTTTTTTTTTTTTTGTACTGTCAAAGTAAACATGTTAAAATTTGTTACAATTTATAATTTTAAATATGTTTAAGAGAATATTTGAAACACATTTATGGGATATATTTACTGTTCCATTCTACTTTCTAAACACCGAAAACAAGAGATCAGTTACAATTATTAAATTCTTTGGACAGAAAAGTTTTAGCATTAAGATATTATGTCAAATCTGCATTTAAACAAACGAACAAATAAATAAATCTAAAGTTTATACATCTAACTTTTCTCTTTAAGTGAGTAGAAAAAGATACACAGTCAACCTAAAACAAACTGAATACATTTTTAAAACGTCACATTGTTAACAATATTATTAGATACTAAATAATATTATAATAATAATCATCATCATTACAGGATGATGATGATGATGATGATGATTATTATTATTATTATTATTATTATTATTATTATTATTATAAACATGCTAACAATAGCAACAACAACAATAACAACAATTAATAATAATAATAATAATAATAATAATAATAATAATAATTTTTATTGTTGATGTTGTTGTTGTCAGCATGTTTACAAAAACATTACATTATTAATAAAATTAGATGCTAAATAATAATAATAATAATAATAATAATAATAATAATAATAATAATAATAACTGTATAGATTGTCTAACCCTAGACACTTAAATTATTATTATTATTATTAGTAGTAGTATTAGTATTGATGTTGTTGCATGTTTATAGAAACATTACATTATTAATAATATTAGATGCTAAATATTTCTAATCATTATCATCATCATTATTAGATTATTAATAGTGTTTGAAATGCCTCCTATAGAAATTTGTATCTACTTGGTAGACCATCCAACCCTAGACAATAATAATAATAATAATAATAATAATAATAATAATAATAATAATAACTTTATAGACTGTCTAACCCTTAATAATAATAATTAATTGTTGTTGTTGTTGTTGTTGTTGTTTTTGTCAGCATGTTTATAGAAATGTTACATTATTAATACAATTAGATGCTAAGTATTTATAATCCTCATCATCCTCATCCTCATCATTAGATTATTAATAAAGTGTTTGAAATTCCACCTATAGAAATTTGTATCTACTTTACATCTAAAAAGGCTTTTATTTTGCCTTGTTTTAGTACAATAACAATATAAGATCCAAATATTTAATTCTAGAAAAGTATCCTCACACATAACAAACTTACCAGCAGTATTATAATTCAGTACAAACATAATCCATTTGTGCACTTCAGAAGTTGCAGATGCAGTTTTCTTTTTTTATTATTGTTTTATTTGATTTAATGCTCAAAAGTGGCATTAATGCATTTACACTACATTTACAATTTATTTAAAAAGTAAAATAATTTTAAAATAAGCATTTGGAATAGAGAAATATGAGTTGTTATTGTTGTTGTTGTTGTTATGAATACATTATATCACTAACTCACATGATTTGTTCAAAAGGCAGATTCTGTCTCTAACAGAACACCATGGTGTTCTGAGCTGTGCTGTGTCTTAAAAACAGTTTAATTGTAAAATTTTTGTTTACTAACTGTTGTATAATGGGCCGAAACCCCGTAAAAAGAACTGTGTAATGCCCCTGTTTGCATCACATAACCTGATATAGTAAACTTGCTTGGCACCTGGTACAGCACTGCACTTGTGATATTGTTGCACCCAGAGCACCCCTTGCAATAATGCTAAAAAAAAAAAAAAAAGTTAAATAACTTCATAACTTTATAGCTATGCACTAGCAGCTACTCGCAACACTGTATCAGTCTTGCAGTGAGTTTTGCGCAAGCGGACACTACTTATTTCTCTTAAGAAAATCTAAAAATCAAGTCGACTTCTCTTGTATCTGAGATGTGATTTTGAGATGTTTGAGGAACTGTCCTTATGTCACTCATATTCAGCAGAAGTCGTATGACGTGGTTTGCCGCTCTCTTGGCAGTTGCTCAACGGAAGACAAACTTGTGAAATGAGAGTGACATCCTTCCTGTTAGAGTTAAGAATTGGGTGAGAAGTGTGTTTGCTTTGAAACGGTGGTGACTTACCAATCCGCCTTGACTGAAATCGCAAACGAGGTGTGAAAAACAGGTTATATGTGTGAAAACCAGCCCTGGCAATATGCAATATTGAAAACAGACACATGTCTCCCAGCCAGGCGTGGATGAGAATGTTGACAAAGAAATTAAAAAATAGCCAATTAGGAAGTCTTTGAATCTAATAAACTGCCTGATAATGGAACTGCTGTGAAAAGCTTATTTGGCAAATGACATGAAAAACTGAAGGAAAGCTGGAGAATTGCTGGAACAAGCACATTACTGAGTCAGTCAGCACCAGGACAATCTTTGCATTTCAGCTGCAAAAAAAAAAAAAACCCACTTAAATAAATGTAATACTAGGCACATGTATTGAAGTTGACAGTACTGAATGCAGCAGGAAGGCTTGCTTTTAAGACTAGTTGAGTCATTTTTTGCCACATTGCATGCTTCATTCATTGACATGACTCTCAAAGGAATACTCATGGAGATGCTTTATGCAAGGCATTTGTTACTTTGCAAGTGCTTTTTTGATTTAAAAATGACATGCTACTGAATAGTGTCTTTCAATTCTGTTTGACGTGTTCCATGTACGTTTACATCAAATATGATGAACTATGATGTTCTTCCAGAAGGTCAGTCAACCGGCTTATACATCAATTTAATATTTTTGTTATATTGCTTAGTGTTAACTAATTAAGTTGGCTTGAGAAAGCCAACTTACTGATATGCTATTTTCTTCTGAGACTAAATCTGTCGACACTAACTCGTCCTAGAGTTTTAACTCTACAAACTCCAAACTCAGCCCAGATCTTCACACTGATCTGAAGTTAGTTGCTATATCTTTTCTAACTGATTGGACTCACGGTTTTCCTAAAAATGACGATTAAAATTGGGAAAAATCCCATAGACTTACATACGACGGAATGTTCAAATGAGCCAGCACTTTTTAAAATCCAACTGTCAAAACTCCCAGAATCCTTTGAGACTCAATCAAACTTCCCTTCTATGTACTGTATTTCTAATCCATTTAAACTCATTCAAACTCATCTAACCATTACTATCTATCTATCTATCTATCTATCTACCTATGCCTAGCAACCAGAATCATGCTAGTAACTTGCTAATCATGCAAGCAACATGCTAGTAACTTGCTAATCATGCTAGAAACATGCTAGTAACTTGCTAATCATGCTAACAACATGCTGAAACTGCATGCTAGAAACATGCTAGCACATGCTAGTAATTCATAATCATAACACATGCATGCTAATCATTCTACAATCTCATGCAAGCACAACTAAGCTACTAACTTGTTAATCATGCTGAAACATGCTAGCAACTTGCTAATCATGCTAGTAACTTGCTAATCATGCTAACAACATGCTAGTAGTTTGCTATGTTAACCATGCTAGTAAAATGCTAGTAACTTGTTAATCATGCTAACAACATGTAGTAACTTCTAATCATGCTTGTAACATGCTAGTAACTTGTTAATTATGCTAACGACATGCTAATCATGCTACAATCATGCTAGAAACATGCTAGCAACTTGCTAATCATGCTAGAAACATGCTAGCAACTTGTTAATCATGCTAGTAACTTGCTAATCATGCTAACAACATGCTAGTAACTTGCTAATTATGTTAGCACCATGCTAGGAAAATGCTAGTAACTTGCTAATAATCCTATAAGCATGCTAACAACATGCTAGTACCTTGCTAATTATAACATCATTGCTTGTCACGTTAATCACGTTAACAACATGCTAACAGCATTCTATCTATCTATCTATCTATCTATCAATCTCTGACAGACTGAATTGCCTTCAAAACATCCAAACATTAACCTTTTAAAACTACTTTAAAATTCAAACTATTTCAGACTGAAAACCATCAAACTTAAAACTTTTTAAAACTTCTTAAACCTTTCTGTTTTTGTCTTGACAAACTTTTTTATTTTAGTTACATTTTTTTTAGTTACATTTGTTTTTTTTATGGGGTTTTGCATTTTTTTATTTGATAGGACAGTTGAGAGCAGACAGGAGAGCATTGGGTAAAGAGAAGGGGGCGGGATCAGCAAAGGACCTCAAGACAGGAATCGAACTCAGGTCACCGGCAGCACAGTTGCGCTATGTGTCGGCACACTAACCACTGGGCTATCGGTGCTGACTACATTTGTTTGTTGTTGTTGTTTTTGTTTTTGTTTTTTTTGTTTTTGTTTTTGTTTTTTGATTCGCTATATTCAGTATTGATACATGTACTTAATCACATGTACAAGTATTTGTTTGTTTGTTTACTTGTTTGTTTACTGTGACATCCATTGAACTAACAAACTTTGTCACTATGTGTACTTTAACCAATAATTTAATAAAATGTGTCCATGTGAGTGTAGACATTTTAAATAAATAAATAAATAAATATTAAAGAGAATCTTTAAGGATTTTGATTGATTGACTGATTGATTGATTGATTGATTGATTGATTGATTGATTGATTTAGTGATTGTTTACTGTGACATCCATCTGACTGGAAAACTGTCAGTATGTATATTTTAACCAATAATTAAAATTAAATTGTCCAGGTGAGTGTAGACATCTTAAAATAAAATAAAATTAAATTAAATTAAAAACAAAATAAAATGAGTAAATAAATAAATAAATAAATAAATAGTCATAAGAGTCTTTAAGGATCCTTATGTATTTATTTATTTATTTATTTTGTTAGTTAGTTAGTTAGTAATTGTTTACTGTGGCATCCATCTAACTAGAAAACTGTCAGCATGTATACTTTAACCAGTAATTAAAATTAAATTGTCCATGTGAGTGTAGACATCTTAAAATAAAATAAAATTAAATTAAATTAAATTAAATTTATTAAATTAAATTAAATTACAAAATAGATTAAATTAAATAAATAAAAAATGAAACAAAACAAAATTAAATTAAATTAAATTAAATTAAATTAAATTCATTTTAAATAAATAAATAAATGAATAGTCATGAGAGTTTTTAAGGATCCTGATTGTTTATGTATTTATTTATTTAGTAATTGTTTACTGTGACATCCATCTAACTGGAAAACTGTCGGTATGTATACACTCCCCTCCAAAAATTTGGAAATGCCCTAGAAAAGTGGGGTTTTGGACAATATTTGCATGAATCCTTTTTAATGTGTGATAATTTTGCACCGATAAGGGACAACACAAAGTACGAAAACATTTTACTACATAAACAATTTATACATAGAAAAAACAAAAAATTTTGATTCATCAAAATATCCACCATTAGCAGCTATTACAGCTCTGCATAATCTGGGCCTAAATTCATTGTATTCTAAACTTAATTGGCAATCAATTGTTGAAGCTGTTAAGGTGTGCTGACCCAAAAATCTTTAAAAAAACACCAAAATCTTTTCAAATTTGCACCAAAAAATGGTAAGGATTTATGCTGATATCGTCCAAAATTAGAAATTAACCAATATTAGAAATTAAATTGTCCATGTGAGTGTAGACATCTTAAATAAAACAAAATAAAATAAAATAAAAATAAATAAATAAATAAATAATAATAATAATAATAATAATAAAATAATTTAAAAAATAAAATAAAATAAAATTTCAAGGTTTCTGATTTGAATTTATTTATTTATTTATTTATTTATGATAATGAACTGTGATTCAGAAACTTAATTTAAATTAACTTTATTCAGAAACTTAATTTTAGAAACATGCTCGTCACTGCATCAATTGCACTTTTACTGTATGATTAAAAAAAATTGTTAATTCAGAGCTATAGACCAAAAAAAAAAAAACAGCATAATGGCATTGCGTCACTCCTCACTGCAAGTCCTCGGCTGACTTATCAGTTGACAAGACCAAAATATACATCTCATAGTATTCAGCAGTGTCAGTCCTGCATCCGTGAGGCGTATATCTAAGAATTTCGATCCAGCGGATGAATGTTTATATTCAATCATTCAAACGCTGATGTTATTGAATGTCACACCTTGTACCGTGCTCTTTAATACAGTGCATATAGTAGTGCTGAATAGCAGATGTTAAGGTGTCTACAAAAGGGAGACGCTGTCGAGAGACGTGATGAATATTGAATGGGTTTCTCGAGGCTGTGTCTTCTAGCAGTAGGGGCCCTTGAAGAAACTTGAAAGAGATTGCATTACATTATCCAAGTGTAGAACTGGTTTTGTCAACACATCTAGAGGCTACCCCTCGTGGCCTACCCTGTGTGAAGGTGCCTCCTTAACAACTACATTTGGTCTGGTCACACTAAATCATGTATGATAGGACGGGTTGGAGCGAGGGCGAGAAGCCAGAGAGCGTGAACCTGCTTTCTTTTTCTCTCTCGCTGTCTGTCTTCTCAGCTCAAAGACTCCATTACACATGACAGATCAAAGACTCTCTGACAGGCTTCCAGAGACACACATCTCCATTTGCGTGGCAAACAAACCCGCCTCACAATTTTACCCCCTTTGTGTTTTATGTATTTTTAATTTTTTGCCTGATGCTCCCTTGCAGTTGCTTCTTTAGCTACATTCACACAGCAGCAGAATACGGTTGTCTGTCCTGTTTTATAGAGCTAAATGTGGTTGTGTTCACAAACAGTTTGGTTATAAACAAGAGTGACATCCAAATTGTAGAACTAAATTCTCTGATGTTAGCTTTAAAAAATCTGTTAATTGAGATTTAATAGCTCAACTGGACTCAAAAAGTTCTTTTTGTTTTTGTTTTGTTTTGTCATATGTTTCATTTTGTCTTGTGCTGTCTTGTGTTTTGTTTTGCTCTTGTGTATTTCATCTTGATTGTTTGTTTGTGTTTTTATTTTGTCTTGTTTTGTCTGGTCTTGTGTTGTGTTTTTTGTATTTTGTTTTGTGTATGTTTGTTTTGTCTTGTGCTGTCTAGTGTTTTGTTTTGTTTGTGTATTGTGTATTTTGTCTTGTTTGTTTGTGTTTTTTATTTTGTTTTGTCTTATTTTTTTCTTGTGTTTTATGTTGTTTTGGTTCGCATTGAATTTTTGTTTTGTGTTGTTTTGTCTTGTGCTGTCTTGTGTTTTGTTTTGTTTTTTTTATGTGTATTTTGTTTTGTTTGTTTGCTTGCATTATTATTTTGTCTTGTGCACTGTCTTGTTTTGTTTTGTCTTGTGTTTTAGATTTTGTTTTGTATTTTGTTTTGTGTTATTTTTGTTTGTGTGTTTTGTTTTATCTTGTCTTGTCTTGTGTTTTTTTGTGTATGCATTTTGTTTTGTTTGTTTGCTTGCGTTATTATTTGGTCTCGTTTTGTGTGCTGTCTTGTTTTGTTTTGTCTTGTGTTTTTGTTTTGTGTTTTGTGTTATTTTTGTTTGTGTGTTTGTCTGGTCTTGTGTTATGTTTTTGTGTATTTTGTCCTTGCTTGTTTGTGTTTTTGTTTTGTTTGTTTTAATTTGCTTTTTTTGTGTATTTTGTCTTGTTTGTTTGTTTTTATTTTGTCTTGTCTCACTTTGTCTGGTTTTGTCTTGTGTTTTATGTTGTTTTTGTCTGTTTTGTATTTTGGTTTGTGTTGTTTTCTCTTGTGTTTGTTTTGTGTATTTTGTCTTGTTTGTTTGCTTGTGTTTTTATTTTTTCTTGTGTGCTGTCTTGTTTTGTTTTGTGTTTTTGTTTTGTTTTGTCTTGTGTTTTGGTTTGGTTTGATTAAGGTTTGTGTTTTGGTTTTATATTTTGTTATTTTTGTTTTTTGTTTGTTTGTTTGTCCTTGTCTTTTGTTTGGTATGGGTTTGTGTTTGTTGTTATAGAAGGTATTTTGTCTTGTCTTGTTTTTTTTTTGTTTGTTTGTTTTTTTTTGTTTTGTCTTGACTTAAGTTTTTTGTGTATTCTGTCCTTTTTTTGGTTTTGGTTTGTTTTTTTGTGTGTGTATTTTATTGTTTGTGTTCTTTATTTTGTCTTGTCTTATGTTTTGGCTTGTGTTTTTGTGTATTTTCTCTTCTTTTGTGTTTGTGTTTTGTCTTGTTTTGTTTTCATTTTTTTCCTGTATTTTGTGTTGGTTTTGTTTGTTCGTTTTAGACTTGTTTAAACTGGTTCATTGTCTGTGTGAAGGTAGCCTTTGAGACGGTGGGTGCTCTCAGAGCAAGGTCGGGTTTTCATGCTTGTTGTGGATTTAATATTCCATTCTGCATGTCTCGGGAGCTCTTTTCCTGGCTGCCCTATGGTCATTTGGATTTGCATATTGGACACCAGCCATTACTTTTTCATTTGGCGCGTCTCCATTTGGCCTCACTCAATCTGCGCTAACCTGCATAGACATGTGCACCCAAATTGATTTGTTTCTCAGAGATTTTTTCTGTCGCATCTTCTCTTACAACACAGTATGGAAAGATCTTAACTTCTTCTCCCATCTCCTCTGCCCACTCGTCCCTATCGAGATGTGAGTATTTTCGCGGGGATGCGCGTGCCACCGCCATCAACTTCGTGTGCCTTTTCCATGTCATCCATCATCTGCCTTCCCTTGTTTATTCCTCAATCCACTGTCAGGCGTTTAGACGGACTCGGCCTGTCTTTCAGCCTCTCTCATTTCGCTTTTCAAATCTGCCTATTTACTCCCAGAGCCACTCTTCCACATCTTAAACGCTATTTGAGCTCGGCAGAGTGCTTCAGAGCAGTTCCCCACGTCAATACCAGGCTCCCCCCCCCTTCCCCCTTTAAGAAAAAGACTAATACATTTTATCTGTTGCTGATGCACAGACGCTCTCTGAACAGCTATTTCAGAGAAAAAACGCTCTCCTGACCCAGTAATTGTCACCGCGTTATTCCCGCGGATCCTCCGATAATTCAAAGGAATAGGTCTGCTCTCTCGCTGAAAAGATTCCGCAGTCGTGCAGAACGACGTGACTGACACCTCCTCCGTTCTCCACAGCCGAGCCGAAAAAAGAAATTCGCAGAAATTAGTGACACTTCCAGTGATCTCTGTATCTGCCAATTAAAAAGTTCTCTTTTTTTCCTGTAGAAAGACAGAAAGACATCATGCTAAATTTGTCCTGGAAAAAAAAGACACACTGGAGTGATTCACTGTGATTAAAGCTGGCAACGCTGAGTAGATCACTCGTTTTTTTTTTCACACTTTTCTTTGTTCCGTATGCGTGAGAGTCGCTTTAAAAACATGGGTTTGAAAGAGAAGTAGCTGCATCCAATTTTCACATTTGAATTTATTCAGACAAACCATCTTGTACTTCCATACGCACATTTAACTTGTATCCTCCTCAGTCTTGAGAAGGAACGCTGCACAAATGACCAAACTTAGTCATTAAAAATGTCAGTTGCTGCATATTAGAAATTATGATAATAATATTCACTGGACCATTGAGATTAATAGAAAAGATCACCCAAAAATCTATGCATTTCTTTATTTATTATGGTATGAATAGTATTCATGTCATAGGAGTAGCATTTTGAAATGCCATATGTAAAAAGATATTTCAGGTTAAAAATATTGAATCATTAAAAAGCTTTAGTTATTGCACATTCTTGCACATAATTGTTCCTTTGCACCACAATATAATATAATATAATATAATATAATACATAAAAAATTCTTGCACATAATTGTTCCTTTGCACCACAATATAATATAATATAATATAATATAATACATAAAAAAAAAAAAAACATTAAAAATCTTTTTTATGTAAAATTATAAACATCCAACTTAACTAAACTAAAAGTTAAAAAAAAATGTATTAACATTTTTTTTATGTCAAGCACAAACTATTTGCAGCATATTTTTGACAGTGGTAATATAATATAATATAATAAATATAATATAGTATAGTATAATATAATCTAAAATATAATATGATATAATATAATATTGATTAATATTGATAATGTTATTTTGTTTAATTTTGTTATTTTTTTTTAAGTTAAGCACAAACTAATCGCAACATTTTTTTACAGTGATAATATAATATAAAATCTAATGTAATATAATATAATATAATATAATAATATACTGTAAAAAATGTTGTTGCAATTAGTTATAATTGCTTAAAATGTATTTTTTATGTAAATAACTGATAAATATCCAACTTAACTAAACTTAAGTTAACAAAAAAAATTATGAACAAATTTGCTTTTAAGTCAAGCACAAACTATTTGCAGCATATTTTTTATAGTGATAATACAATATACTATACTATAATATACTATACTATAGTATAATGTAATGTAATATAATATAATATAATATACTGTAAAAAATGTTGTTGCAATAAGTTATAATTGCTTAAAATGTATTTTTTTATGTAAATAACTGATAAATATATAGCTTAACTAAACTGAAGTTAACAAAAAAATTTGTTAACAATTTTTTTTTAAGTCAAGCACAAACTAATCACAGCATTTTTTTTACAGTGATAATACAATATAATATAATATAATATATTATAATATAATATATTTTTTTCTCTTTATGTCAGACTCCAGGCAATAAAAATGTACAGTTTTTTAACATACTCTGACATTTCGTTTGGCAGCACTGCTTTTTGGCTTTGCAATATTTGACTTTCCAATAATCTTAACCCAAGAAGCCTTTTTGATTCACGATGGGATATTGCCAGTCGCTCGGAAATCATTTGAAAACCCATTCAGTCGCATTGTATCCGCAAGTACTGAGAGGTTCCCTGCTGAAACGTGGAAATAAGATCGCAGCTGGACGGACCCTTTTTTCCGTCATTTCCCTGAATGCGGTGAGGGGATACGAGGGGATACGAGGTATACGGGTGACTCTCTGCGGTTCTCTTCGGGCCTCTAAATATACACATTACATGATTATAAAAGCAATTTGCCCTTCCCAAAGGCTCTCGCAAACACTTTTAATGTCCGACCTCTTGCTCACGCACATTAAATTTTACTGTATTTTTTGCAAGCTTTCCAAATTGCTCTATTTTGGAGGAATTTCGATAAGAGCGAGTGTAACGTTCAGCTGTACTTGAACAAAAAATGAGACTTTCTCTGGCATAAACAATTTAGCAGCGGGAACGAGTCCTCCTTCATATCACTGACATTTTCTGTCAGGCCAGAGGCAATGAGAGCGAGGTTTGCATTCAGAGCGCAGCGCAAAGCACCTTTTAGTGTCACGACTGGAATGGAAATGGGGTTCACCACAGGTAACGGAGAAATGAACTCCTGTGTCAGAGGAATGGGCTCTCTACGCCACACTCTTAATATCGGAGCAGAGCAGGACAATGGCAGAGCAACATCTGATTAGAGCGGCTCAGCTCCAACATTCCGTTTCTATGGGAACAGGATATTATGTGCCGGCCCTGAGCAAACAGGAAGTTTATGTCTGAGAGCTGTGTTTACAATGGCCTCAGCCACTCTGCTGGCCAGGGTGGCATCTTTAGGGATGTTGGGTGTCTTCTGGGCCGTAAAGAAGGCAGAGATAGAATCAGTCTTTTCAAATTTATAGTAGTGTTGGGATGATACCAAAATTTCAGTAGTCAGTACCAACACCAGTAAAATACCACGGTTACCATAGAAAAAACTATTATAAACATTTGAGATGCAATCTAGGAAAACCCGTCAGATGTCGCACTGGGACATTTTCAGGAAATTATTATTATTATTATTATTATTATTTTTTTTTTTTTATTATAATTTTCCGCCAGTCCTGTGTGAACTAAGGCTTGCAAAGTGCTTTTTTTATTTATTTATTTTTATTATTTTTTTTTTTTATGTATTATAAATCCAGATTAGTACACTTGATGTTCAAATGTGTGCAAGTATTGTCTGTTCCTTTGAGTCATTTTGTATCTTTTACAACATCTTTTACAGTGACTAAAAGAATTATTTTACCACCGTAAAGTGCCTTTTCTTGTGATACTTGACTGTTGTGCTTTTATTTTGATCTCTTTAAACTAGTTTTTCCTCAAAATTCTGTTCCTGAAATCACAGTGATCAGTCAACTTCAGATAGCCATAACTTTTTTTTATTTTATTTTATTTTATTTTATTTTATTTTATTTTATTTTATTTTATTTTATTTTATTTTATTTTGTTTTTTGTTTTGTTTTGTTTTATTCTATTTTATTTTATTTTATTTTATTTTATTATTTTATTTTTTCAATTTTTTTGCATTCAAAATCTGTATATGAATCGCTGTTTTATAAAACAGTCATTACTTAATATTTTTCATCTAAAACCATATTGTATCTGATCATCAATTTCTCTTTATGGGTGGATTTAATAAATAAATAAATACATACATACATACATACATAAATGAATAAGTTTTAAATGTTAGCATGTTAGTGCCATGTTAAATTGTAACAATATTCTCACAATATTACTGTTTTTTTTCTGTATTTTTAATTAAATAAACTCAGCCTTGGTGAGCAGAAGAGATTTATTTAAAGAACAATAAAAATCACAAACTTTTGAATGACAGTATATATTTGTCTGAAGATGTTTATTTGTTTCTCCATGTACCCCCTTTTAATTTATCAAACGTGAAAAATTCTCGGAATTTTATATTTGATATTTTTATTGATTATTTGAATGTATATAAACCTACATACAAACAACAAATATTATTGTAAAAAGTTGTTTAGGTGTAGGTGATATTCCTGTTTCTCAACAAAACAGAGATATGTGAAATATACAGATAAAATCTAAACATATTTAAGAAAAGTTTTTGGTAATCTTAATTTTTTGGTTATATATATTATTGAAATATTTTGTAAAAATGTAGCCTACACTACTGTTCAAAAATCTGGGGTCAGTGAATTCGTAAAGTTTTATTTATTTATTTATTTATTTATAGTTACTTTTTTATCCAGCAAGGATGTGTCAAAATGATAAAAAAGTAATAGTAGTAAAGGCTCTTATATAGAAAATATTTATAATTTAAATAAATACTGTTTTTTTTTTTTTTAACTTTATATTCATTAAAGAATCCTGAAAAAGTATCACATATTCCAATAAATAAATAAATAAGTAAATACAATTAAGCAGTACAGATGTTTCCTAAAACTGATAATAAATAAGAATGATTTTAGAAGGATCATGTGGCAATAAAAACTAATGACTGATTAAAAGTATATTCGAAGTATATTAAAACTGCTATATATTTGTAACGGTATTTCACAATATTACAGTTTTTCTGTATTTCTGATTAAATAAATGCAGTCTTGATAAGCAGAAGAGACATATTAAAAATCTTACTAACTGCAAACTTTTAGACAACAGTGTTTCTGAAGCTGCTATTTGTTTCTTTATTACTGGTGCATGCCTAAGCATCACTATTATTACTACTTCTTTTGATAACTAGTTAATAATATGTCATAGAATTTGTACAATTGCATGTACAATTAGCATGACTGTGATCTTTCTGGGTTAGCTGGGTTACCATCTCATTCACACAGGCACGTTGTGCCTCGGCGCTCACATGTGGACTGAGTGTCAGATGGGCTCAGATCAGCTGACCTTTACAGTGAGTTCGCCTCATGCAATGCCTACAGTCGCTGATGTCATCATTCAGACAGACAGACCAGACAGCCCGAGGGAAATAATGTCACCCTCAGTGTCCTGAAATACACAGTCAAAGTCCTGAAATATATTCTGCGCAGGACATGGACGTAAATGCTTCTGAAAGAAAATAAACAAGAAAATAGATAAAGAACTTTTTAAATGCCTTTACTGTCACTTGTGATTAATTTAGTGCATCCTTGCTGAATAATTATTTTTGTGTATGCGACCCAGAAGATAAGTGGTTTGGAAAATGAATGGATATATTTTGCAAAACTGTTTAACGACAAAACACAAAAGCATATTTTAAAATGATTGATATTCAATTAATTGCATATCAGGAACAAACTCATGACAAATAACAGTATATCAGTTTAATATCACAGGTATGCAAATATAACTCTCATAACGTTCGTTACTGTATTTACAACAGTTACAGCGCTCGTTCAATGCTTCGGCCAAGCGTTTGTGTCTGTGTGCTTATGATTATTTAATTACTTCAGATTATTGTCTGGACATGAATATGTAAACCTCTGCATTCAGCAGAGATTTGGAAGTGCTTAGAGCTTTATGTGTCCAATCTGTATTCATATGTCTTCACGTCAAAAAGAAAAAAAAAAAAAGAACATAAAAGATGAACTAGTTAATTCTAGGGAACATCTATGATTTACTGTGCAATGAATTAGCAATTATAATCATTCTTTTGGTCTCTTATGTTGTGCCAATTGCAGACTATTAGTCAACAGGGGCCTTGCTAGCCCTTAATTAGTATTCTCATCTTCTGTCTGTTAAGTGTCGGAGAATCATTGTGGTTACATGCTTACTCACTGACATTTCCATGCCTTATGATGCTCAGATGCAAGCTGGTGATTATCCAATTCCCAGGCTGCGTTTGAGAAGCGTTGGTGTGAGAACCGTGAGCCTCCATTATCCAAGAGCGTCCTCTTCTGAGACACTCAATTATGATGTCATCTCGCAACTAATCAATCTTCAAAGGTGTGCTGTGGGACTTTCGTTCGTGAATCTCAGCTCTGGCAGGAAGAATTTCACTCTGTTCCAGAACCTAGTGAGCTGCTGCCTTCTAAGATACCTCATTTAGGACAAACGCCTCGCCTGTCCCAGACCGAGCTGGATCACTCCCGTTGTGCCAGTTTATGGACGTCTGTATTATTAATGAGAAGCTAAAGAGCTATTTTAAATCGACAGATAGATTTCAGCTGCATTTTATGTTGAAAAGAGCTTCTTCTAATTGTTTTTTTGAATGTTGCTTTTAGTTCCGTGAAATTGTTCGCTCAGGATGTTGGACATCGCTCACGAAAATGTGTTAATTTAATTTAATTTTATAGTTAATTTTATAGTTTTAATTTTAAAGTTAACTTAAGTTAATTGTAAAAAATTGTAAATAGTAAAAATAGTAAAAAAAAAAAAAAAAAGTAATTTCAATATTTTATTAAATTCATTTATTAAATAGAAATATACATAAAATACATTTATTTTATTTTACATTTAGTTTGTTTCTGATTTTGATTTCTAATTATATATATACATATATACAGAGAGAGAGAAATTGATAGATATAGATATAGATATAGATATAGTTCACTCAGGATGTTGGATACTACTTGCGAAAATTTAATAATTTAATTTAATTTAATACATTTATTAAATATTTATTAAATACAAATATATATGAAACACATTTATTTATTTATTTGATCTGTCATTTTTTCTCTGTTATCCTTGTTTTTTTCTGATTTTGATTTCTAATCATACATATATATGCACAAATAATATATATGTACCTTTATAAACTAATTATGATTTACACTATTATTAAAGTTATTATTATGTAATTAAAACAAACAAACAATGCATTTCAGTTGGATTTTATGCTGGAAAGAGTTTCTTTTAATTTTACAGTTGTTTTTAGTTTAGTGAAATTGCTTGTTCAGGATGTTGGACGCTACTCATGAAAAAATTATTTAATTTAATTTAATTTAATTTAATTTAATTTTATTTTATTTTATTATTATTTTTTATTTTATTATTGTATGCAATATATTATTGCATAATTAAATATAAATTTACATATGCATTATATTTATCTTTATTATTTAGATTTGATTTTAAATATAACTTTATTAATTAATTTATTAATTACAAATATATATATAAAATTGTTTTATTTAATTTAATTTTTATCTCAGTTTTTTTCAGATTTTGATTTCTGATCACATATATGCGCATATGCACTATCTATATATATATATATATATATATATATAATTTTATTTTATTTTAAATATAAATTAAAATATTTTTATTAAATTAATTTGTTAATTCCAAATATATTTTATTTTATTTTATTTTATTTTATTTTATTTTATTTTATTTTATTTTATTTTATTTATCTCTGTTATCTCTGTTTTTTTTTTCTCATTTTGATTTCTAATCATACATATAAGCACATATGCAATATATGTATCTTTATAAAGTAATTTTGATTAACACAATGATTACAGTTATTATTCAATCATTTTTACAACAGTGGATTTCAGTTTGTTTCCCTATTGTAATTTTACTGTTGCTTTTAGTTTAGTGAAATAGCTCCCTTAGAATGTTGGGCACTAATTGCCTATTTAATTTAATTTAATTTAATTTTATTTTATTTTATTTTATTTTATTTTATTTTATTTTATTTTATTTTATTTTATTTTATTTTATTTTATTTATTTATTTTTTTTTCATATACAGTAGTTAAGTCAGCAGTGCAAAGCTTTGTTGGAGTCAATTGTGTGTCGAGTCACTTAAGCACATGTGAATAACACAGTTTGTGTGGCATATGGACTTGCTGTTCCAATCAGTTACTTATGAACTTTCATTTTATTTACAACACTGCCTTTGCTAGAACTCAGTCGTCTATGTAGACAGTAAGGCAGCTCGCTAGTCTTTTCAGAAAATTGTCAGTGACCTTTAATTGCATGTTCCCACAAAAGTGAATAATTTACAACCTTGTTTTTTGGTCTTTCGTTACAGCTTTTCTTCTTTATTTCTCTCTTCTTTCACACGTTCACTGTAGCCTTTTTAATGAGAGATTTCTTATCCATTTCTCCACAGGTCAGCCTGTCCAACGACTCCAATTGTGTGGAGGAAATTCTGCGGGTGAGTTGGATCGACTCTCTTTCTCTCTAGCACGCTAATTACGCCTGGTCACCTGCTCAGCGGCGTTTTACACACAATGGCCCTTCACTGTCATGAGAATAAAGGGTCGTTTTAAAAGAGAAGCCCTATTACATTACAACTGATAGGCCTATTGTTCCAGAATGTACCTTTAAGAATTTGTTCATACAGACTGAGGCCAGTGAAAAGAAACCTGTCATGTTTCATGTTATTTTAAACGTAACAGCAGTGAAACCCACACAATGTTTATTCATGGATACTCATTATGAATCTTAATAGCTTTCAAAGTTATGTTTTTTTTTGTTTTTTGTTTTTTTTGTAGCAAACAAAATCTTTACGTTCTTGTTAGTACAACATTTAATTAGTCTAGAATGTCTTAAAAATGTGCAAATGTGTCATTCATAATAGTTCTTTATACTCGAGTGTGTATATTATACGTTAAGTGATGACGTGCTATGATGCGTTCTGAAAATATTCTTTATATACATTCTAAAATTCTAATGTAATCCATCACATTTCTTTAGAAATAGTTCTAAAATAGTTCACAATATAAAGTTTGCTTATTTATTTACTTATTTGTCAGTACATAATAAGACAAAATATAGGAAGATGATGCTATAAATACAAAACAAACTTTGTCATTTGTTGTTGATTGTGTGTTTAATGCTTTATAATTTAAGGCTGAATCTGTAAAGGTGTCTTGTGAATGTATTTTTACATTTATGGTGCATTTTATATGCATGCTTCATAGCAATCCTTACCCATTAAGCTCGTCCAAATGTCTCTTTTTTTGGGTGATGTTAAGACGTGCCACCACAGATATCAGTGTAAGTGAGGTGCAGTCAACTGACTCTGTTCGCACATCCTGTATTCTGTCAATGAGGGCAGAGGCAGAACATGTTGCCAGGGCAACTCGGAGTACATCTGTCTGCTGAAGTGCATGGTGGGATTGCTCAGAGGAACCGCTGTAGTCCCTCACACTTGAGCGGCGCTGATGTTGACTCACATGTGACTCATGAATGAGGACATGCTTTGCTTCAGTCTCTAAGGATTCAGTCCACATTCCGCCGTATCTGTGACATGGGAAAATTCAATTAAAGTATCCTACTGATGTCATAACTAATAATCGCAGGCTAATGGAGAGGAATACAACAACATAATTAAGATTTTCAGAAAGTTTTATTAGCTGAGTGTCAGTGATTTTTCAAGGTAAGAACTTCTGTAACATTGAAATATAAATAAATAAATAAATAAATAGTCCCAGGGCATTTAATACTATAGATATGAAGATCTTAAAGCAAAAAATACATTTAAGAACATGTATTTATTTATTTATTAATTTATTTATTTTAAAAAATTAGAGATGTATATATTTAGAAATTTAACGAGAAATTTATGTTACCGTGAATTCCATGTGCCAAGAAATTAAAAATAAAATAAAATTAAATTAAATTAAATTAAAAAAAGTTCCATAGCATGGAATGGTACCAATATGAAAAAAAAGGCAAAAAAAAAAAAAAAAGTATTCGTTCGTGCGTTCGTTCGTTCGTTCGTTCATTCATTTCTTTGTGCTTAGAACCAGGGTTATTATAGTTAACTAAAACTAAATGTGAAACTAAAATTAAAATCAAATTTATTTATTTATTTAGAAAATTATTTTACCATGAATTATATGTGCCTAGAACCAGGGTTATTATAGAAACTAAAATTAAAACCATTAAAATAAAATAAAATAAAATAAAATAAAATAAAATAAAATAAAATAAAATAAAATAAAATAAAATAAAATAAAATAAAATAATTCCATGGTAATGGTACAGATATGAAGATCTTAAAGCAAAAATAATAATAATAATAATAATAATAATAATAATAATAATAATAATAATAATAATAATAATAAATACATATAAAAAAATAAGATATTTAAGGTTTTTTTTAATTGATAGATTGATTTTGTGATTTTTTTTATTTATTTATTTACTAAGTGTGCCTAGAACCAGAGTTTTTATAGTTAACTAAATCTAAATGTAAATTAAAACAATTTAAATAAAACACATGAACAAACAAACAAACACACAAATGAATAAATAAGTGCAATGGCATTTAATGCTACAGATATGAAGATCCTAAAGCAAATAATAATAATAAAATAAAATCATTAATTAATTTATTTATTCATTTCGCTGATTGGTTGGTTGGTTTTAATTGTAGTTTCACATTTAGTTTTAGTTAACTATAATAATCCTGGTTCTAGCCACATTGAATTTATAAACAAACAAACAAACAAACAACAAAAATACTAAAATTTTAGCTTAAAACTTTAACTTAAATTAAAAAAAAGTTTCAAAATATTAATAAAAAACACTTTATTACTACTTTATTTCAAGGACTAATTCTCACTATTAACTAGCTGCTTATTGGCATATTACTAATGTATTGCCTGTTTATTAGTACTTATAAAGCACATAGTAATGGCATATTCTGCATGATCATATTTTAGATACTTTAATTCAACTCCATACCTAAACTTAACAACTACCTAACTAATTATTAATAAGCAACAAATTAGGAGTTTATTGAGGCAAAAGTCACAGTTAATAGCTAATAATGAGAATTGGTCCTTGAAATAAAGTGTGACCAACTATAATAGCATCTCAGTGATACTAAAACACATACTACCTAGAACATAAAAAAAATATATTAAATGGGATTAGAAAGGACAAATTTGTCTCTTGAAATAAATAACTTTGTAAAGTACACTGTAAAACCTGTAATGTAACCTAAAAATGTGTTTTTATGCAGTATATCTAATTTAATTGGTTTTATTTAAGTAAAAAATAAATAAAACAGATGCGAGAGATTAGAATATTACTGTCAAAGTCGTAATATTGCTTATTAAAGAATTAGGCCTGGGCCAGGATGGGCAGCTCGTCGATTAGGGAGGTTGAGTAGATTATTTATTCAGATTTTTGTTTTCACTTGCATATTTTTGGTAGCGGCACTTTAAAGGTAATGAATTCAGAGAGGAAGGCAGGGTGTTATCATGCTGAGAGCGTGTGCTGTAGACTGTCAGCATGGTAAACTCTCTGAGAGAAGTCACATCTCGAAATTCAGCTCCTTTAAAGCAGCACCCCTGCAGCCATCAAAGCGCCACCTTTTTAACAAGCCCAACGCATTCAACAATGCACTTCATGACAGTTTTTACGGGACTTTAAATAACCTGCCGTGAGCAATGTTCATGTTGTTATGCATAACAAAAGTCTCAGTTTTTGTTGAACCGTGATAGTTTTGTGCAATAAAAGGTTACAGGTATTTAGCCTATGTAATTGTTGTATGTATGTTGTTTACTCTGTTATGAGACAGGGCAGTTTACAAAGGTTATTTGAATGTAAATTCATGCACACGTGAAGATAGATGTTTTTGTTTTACGTTTTGACGTTTTGAATTTTAAAAGAGTTCAAAAATAGTCCAGCTTTTCAGAATGCATCTTGAGACCTCTACTGTTCTCTTTAAGGAAAAGAAAAAAGAAAAAAAAAAACTATCTAGAGATGATTAGAAAATTTTGTCATTTTGCACATCCCTACAAAGAAGGTCCTTTAGCTTAAAAAGACAAATGTTCAAAAAATTGGAGTCAGTAAGATTGATTGATTGATTGATTTATTTATTTATTTATTTATTTATTTATACTGACTTGGTGTGTGTGTGTGTGTGTGTGTGTGTGTATGTGTGTGTGTGTGACTTATTTGAGAAACGTTTAATAATAATAATAATAATAATAAATGTAATTTTGCACATTTTGCACATTGACATAAATGTTCAAACTGTTGGGGTCAGTAAGATTCATTCATTCATTCTGACTTGGTTTGTGTGTGTGACTTATTTAGGAAATATTTTTCAAATAATAATAATAATAATAATAATAATAATAACTTAATAAAAAAAAGTCATTTTGCATATCCCTACAAAGAAGGTATTTTAGCTTAAAAAGAGATAAATGTTCCAAAAATTAGGGTCAGTAAAAATATTTATTTATTTATTTATTTATTCATTCATTCATTCATTCATTCATTCATTCATTCATTCATTCATTCACTCACTCACTCATTCATTCTGACTTGGTTTGTGTGTGTGACTTATTTGGGAAATATTTGTCAAATAATAATAATAATAATAATAATAATTAAAAAGTAATTTTGCATATCCCTAAACAAGCAAATATTTTATAATAACAATAATAATAATAATAATTTATTAGGCAAATAATTATTTGATGAATAGAATGTTCACAAAAAAACATTTATTTGAAAAGTATAGATTTTTTTTTTTTGTACCAGGTTAAGTCTTTACTCTCACATTTGATCTATTTAATGCATCCCAACTAAATTAAATTATTCATTCCTTATTCCTTTTAAAAAATAATACAATTAAATAATAAAATAAAACACGTTTAAACACACACGTGGTGTGTCATGCATTAAGTGCAAACACTGCATCAGAAACCCATTAGCCCATTTATCTCCTGTTCTCAAAGAGCTCCAAGAAATGAAGTGATTCTCCACGGACAGAACAGCTAAGCCATCAGCACGTTTTTCAAACAGCAGAAAATCCTGATCCAGGCTCATGCACACATTCCCATTACATAACTTGAGGGTCATAAAACATCTAGAACAGAGCCAGGTTGAGCAGATTTGCAGCTTTAGTTGGATGCAGCTGGATGTTACAGTGCCTGAGAACATATAAATGACACATGTGCTGCATCAATAATAATAAATGATGATGACAATAATAATAGCTGGATTAAAGTCAGGTTTTTGTTTTATATATATATATAAATTAGTGGTTTATGTTTTTATATGTAAACGATATTAAACTTTATACTGTGAGTTAATGTGGTCTGTGTTTGTCTGGCAGATGCCAAGCAGATCATGAATATTTTGCAGCGTGTCACTTGACTGCGAGACATGTGGAAATCAGATGAGAGCATGCAGGCACACTTTAACCACTTAACACACTGTATCATGTGTACCGAGATGTTCCTGTCTGTCAGACGTCTGTGCATAGAATAGAAGTGTATGAATAGTGGAGATATAATATATCAAATGTTACAGGAGCTTTTCTCAGAACTGATATGCATTTTTGAAGAAACAGTTCACCCAGAAATTTCAATTTTCTCAAAATGCTCTCACCTCTAGACCATCCAAGATGTAGATGAGTGTGTTTCTTCATAGGAACAGATTTGAAGAGATTTTTGTGATGCATCATATTACCTGCTCACCAACGGATGCTCTGGGTGCCGTTAGAATGAGAATCTAAACAGCTAAAAAAAACATCACCGTAATCCACAAGTAACCCACACTACTCTAGTCCATCAACTAACATCTTGAGAAGCTAAAAGCTGTGTTTCTGTAAGAAACAAATCCTTCATGAATTGTCACTTCAGGCCAAAATACCATTCCATAATCCATAACAAGGCTTCCTCCAGATCCAGGGGCGCATTAAGGCACGGGCTTCAACGGGCTGAAGCCCAGGGGCTTACACTGGCTGCAGGGAATTTATATTTTTCAAATAACTTTTTGTATATATGGGAACAAACTCAAACAAACAAACAAACTCACATTTATTTTCAGCGACACCCTGGTTTTAGTAGCTTATTTAAATGGTTCAGTCTAGGTTCCCCCCACACAGTTTGTATAGTTGGTATGTTCCATATGTTTCACCTATATACTGTAAGCGGAACACACAACGCATGTGCTAGTGAAGAAGCCCAGCACGAGAGTGTCTTTATGTTAACATGCAGATTAACAAGAGACACAACACTGCTGTGTGAAAGGAACAGGATCAATTTCAAATCTGGGGATAGAAAAATAGGAATCGCCCTCTTGCTTAAATGTGATTATTAAACTTTAAACGACTATGATTTGAGTAACTAAACATGAGCACTGCAGTTAGCAATCACAAAATAGCCCACATTTAACATCCCAAGTGTTGTTTCGATCACCGGATGATGAATAATGAATAGTGGATATATTATTATATGGATGTTTTGTGTTATTTATGGAGTTTAAATTCATACCTGTAAACTCACATTTCGGCCAGGAAAGTTTTTATGACAATTCATTTTCGCATTATCTCCATATGCCTGTAAAAACGTAGCATTTACTTTATGTAACGGCTGTAATTTAACTGTTCCACAAGCGCCACCTTCTGGCAAAAGAGTGAATTTGCATATTCACTTATATCCACATTTTATGCACAACTGTGTTGTGAATGTTAACTTGGATATTAAAGTGCTCCTATTATGCCATTTTAAAGGTTGCTAATATTGTTTTATAAGACTCCTAAAACAGGTTTACATGTATGCAAGGTCAAAAAGCACTTTAGGTTTCTCCAAAAATAGATTTTACCTCATTTCTAAATGATTCGTAAACGACTCGTGCAAAGCAGTTTGAAGAATGAGTCTCTCTAAACCCCTCCTTTCCGTGAGCCCTCACTGCTGTGATTGGTCAGATGGCACAGTCCTTTATGATTGGTTTACCGCATACAGCGCGTGTCAGAAAACAAAACGCCCATTGCCATAACTGAATGACAGCCCTGGAAAATTGTCAATACATAGAAATAATGGCATCGATTTTACCTTACCAATTTGAGCCAGATGATGAAATGGCTGAAGTGGCTGATCGACATGTTAGCACGGTCTACTGTGGAAAGTACTCACAATTTGCTTATGTAAGCGAACCAGGCACACCTCTATGTTGTAAACTTCAACATTGTATAATGCATTAAGGTGGCTTTCACACCGAACGTGGAAAGCACAGTGGCAAAAGTTCAACTCATTTGAACTTTGAGTGCGGCGTGCGCGCCTTGCGTGCCTGTGGTGCGCTCCGCTGCGCGTATGCTTTGGTCGATGCAGAAACAAGCCATCCTTGTGCACCGCAAGCAATTGAAATGAATGGGTTTCATACATAGATTGTAAAAAAATATGGACGTAGTGTCCGTGACGTCACCCGTAGGTTTCTGAAGAGAATTTTTGAAGCTCTTAGGGGGTGGGAGTCAGCCGTCGCCATCTTGGAATCGTGTCACTGCACGTCACCCCCGGATAATCGAAAATGGGCAAAGAGGCGGGATGTGGGTGGAGCTGGTTGCTGAAACCATGCCCGCCTAGCACAACGGTGGTGACAGCAGCAGCAATCCACCTGTCACTCAAGTGGCCACACCCTAAATTATGCAGAACTTTAAGGCTTAATATAATTTAAACGGATGAGTTATAAAAAAATTCAGCCCCCTCACAGTTGACATAAAGGGCAAAATTAGCTATATAGACCAAAACCACTTTTTGTAGTAGGCTGTAAACTTTTTTTTTTCTGCTGTGAAGTTGGGCATTTTATCATGGGGAGTCTATGGGATTGACTCCCTTTTGGAGCCAGTCTCTAGCGGCCAGTTGATGAATTGCAGTTTAAGTCACTTCTGTTGGTTTTAACAGAGAGAGCGGGAGGCTGCCGCTTGGTTTCATAGCACAGCGGTTTCCGCATTCGGTGTGAAAGCCGCTTTGTGCGCCATCCTTTATCATTACTCCAACTAATGAGACAGACAGACAGTCAAGGTGCATCAGTCACAACAACAGAACTACAGAAGTGTGAGTTAGCTGGTCAGCAAGACATGTGCAGGGTTGTTACACAACATAACATACACAACTGCATGTTTTGAACGATCGCTAGAAAATACATTCTTTGTAGATTCATCTTTTGGAAGTGAATATAAAACAAATTTACTCACAGCGTAGGATACAGCATCTTCTCGACATGACGTAAACCACATGGAAATTTTACTGTTTGTGGGCGGGCAAGTTGTCCGCGACGTAGTAGTGGGCAGACATTATGCAAATGTTTTACTTTGTGACGTATAGCCATAACACAAAAAGATTTGAATTCCTGACGACTCATTCAGACGATTGTGACTCTTTTTTTTTGATAGACAATAACTTTATTTATCGTGCACTGTTGGCTTCACAACTTTTCAGATTTAGTTTATGTTCACATACAGCTACATGACGCACTGCATGAAAGGTCATATTTGAAAAGGCATAATAGGAGCACTTAAACAAGGAAAAAAAAAAAAGAAATATGACATACATAATTGTCAGGAAGCTCTGGCTCATATTTTAGCTGGAAGCAACAGTTTGATGTTAAAAGTCTTAATTATGTTTAATTTGGTTCTTACAAACACAGAGATTTCCACTTTAAAAGATGTTAAATGATGGACTGCAGTGATGTGGGTTACTTGTGGATTACTGTGATGTTTTTATCAGCTGTTTGGACTCTCATTCTGACGACACCCATTGACTGCAGAGGATCCTTTGGTGAGCGAGTGATGTAATGCTACATTTCTCCAAATCTGATGAAGAAACAAACTCATCTACAGCTTGGATGGCCTGAGGGTTTCATTTTAGGGTGAACTATTCCTTTAAGTATAACTTAAACACTTCTTGGTGCCACTGTATCATTTCAAATGAAGATAAAGGACCATAAAAAGGAAGGCAAAAGGAAAAGACTCAAATGTAATATGAATATAGCAGTTTACTTACATTTTTAAGTACACTAAAGGTTGTCGGAATGAAATGTTTCCCATCTGAACGCAGATATGTGTGGGATGTATAACCAAGCTGTCCGAGAAGCGTAAGAGTAAACAGTCTCTGATCCGGCCCTGCTCGTGTTTGGATAACCTTGTTTGGCTCCAGGAGCAACGCTCCGTTGCTTTTAATAAATTTCATTTGCAACTCAAAGCTTCCACCGCCATGCCTCGCCCCCACTGAAGCTCGGAGAAATGAATGGATTTTGTGTGCATTTTTCTGGAATGTAATAACACAGGTTTTCTCGGGAGAGAGTGTGCCGTATGTGCCCCGAGATTTCACAGTATTCCTGCATGTGATGTCACTAGGCAAGATGGCAGAAAGTTTAATAAATAAGCTCTCTTCTGAGGGATTATCTGTGATTGTTTGCCGTCGTCGTTTTCGGTGCCGCTTCCGATAATTGAACAAGATGTTTGTTTATGTACTTATGCTCTTAGGATACCTTCATCCCTTTTCCCACCGGATACATGTTGACAATTGATAAAACTGTGTGGCTTGTGTTATTTATTTTCATGAAATTGCTGATTATGAAATTTTAATCTGTTTAGATGTTGCTGATTCATTTCAACACAAGCAAATAATCTATCTGAGTTATTGTAATAACTATTATTGTATTGTTGTTGTAGGAGATGACCCACTCCTGGCCTCCACCTCTCACTGCCATCCACACACCAGGCAAAGCTGAACAAACCAAGTTTCCCATTCCTTCAAAGGTGGGCTGTTTCTTATTTTTTTCTTAGTTTTCTTTTTTTCTTCTTCTTATTTTTCTCCCTCTGTGCCTTTGAACTATTTATACTAAATGGACTTCATCAACATTACAGAGCATTAGTCAACATTACTGAGTTAATACAGAGTATCATGACATAAAATGCTCTTGCTAATTATAGGGTTTGTAAAGTAAGCGGCTGATATTCTTCAGAATGGTTCTGGCTATGTTCAAAAACCCAGTGAGCTGTCTATTACCTGCATAGCCTACTTTCTAATTGAACCTAATTTGAAACACTCTACATAGGCAGCAACTCCACACATATACAAAAAGTGCTTCTCATTAGAGAAAATTTTAGTGCAGTTTTGTGTTAGCTAGTTTAGCAACATGCTAACAAAATCTGTCATAAACACCCAGCACACACAAATATAGAATAAAACAGTATTGTACACACAGTTGAGGTCAAAAGTTTTCATACACCATGCAGAATTTGCAAATCGTTAATTATTTGATCAAAAAAAGAGGGTTTAAATTTATAAAAATTACCATGTTCAAATGTTTAAATACACTTGATTCTTAATACTGTGTTGTTACCTAAACAATCCACAGCTGTGTGTTTTTCTGATTTTTTTTTTAGTGGATAGTTGCTTATGAGTCCCTTGTTTGTCCTGAACAGTCAAACTGCCCGCTGTTTTTCTTCAGAAAAATCCTTCAGGTCCCACAAATTCTTAGATTTTTCAGCATTTTTGTGATACAAATGACTGTATTATTTTGAGATCCATCTTTTTACATTGAGGACAACTGAGGGACTCATATGCAACTATTACAGAAGCTTCAAACACTCACTGATGCTCCAGAAGGAAAAACAATGCATTAAGAGCAAGGGGGTGAATACTTTTAAATAGAACTAAGATATGTACCTTTTTCTTTATTTTGCCTAAGTATATATATATATATATATATATATATATTTTTTTTTTTAGTACTACCCTTTAGGAGCTACTTACATGTTTCCCAAAAGACAAAATAAGTTAAATTTACCCTGATCTTAAAATTTAAAAAGTTTTCACCCCCAGCTCTTAATGCATTGTGTTTCCTTCTGGAGCATACAGTTTCTGTAATAGCTGCATATCCCTCAGTTGTCCTCAGTGTGAAAAGATGGATCTCAAAATCATACAGTCATTGTTGGAAAGAGTTCAAATACACAAAAATGCTGAAAAACCAAAGAATTTGTGGGAACTGAATGTTTTTTTCTGAAGAACAGCAGGCAGTTTAACTGATCAGGACAAACAGGGGACTTGTGAACAATTATCACTGAACAAAACAAAACAAAACCAATAAAAGCTGTGGATCATTCAGGTAACAACACAGTATTAAGAATCAAGCATATATAAACATTTGAACAGGGTCATTTTTATAAACTCAACTATTATTTTCTCTTGTGGACTAAATGTCTTTTATGTAAAATATCTTATTCAGGTCAGTACTAAATAAAAAATATGCATTTTATATAATCCCTTTTATTTTGGTAAAATAATTAACATTTTGCAGATTCTGCAAGGTGTATGTAAACTATTGACCTCAACTGTATATTAATAATTGACATTTTCATTGTTTTGTTCTCCGTCTTGAATTTATTATTTTTACAATGCAATGCAATGGGATTTAGGGGCATTGCTAGTGTCATGTTTTAAAGTTTTCAAGTTCACTAAAAATGAAAATTCTGTCATTAATTACTCACCCTCATGTCGTTCCAAATCCATAAGACCTTTGTTCATCTTCGGGACACAAGTTATTTTTGATGAAATATGAGATGACAGAATTTTAATTTTTGGGTGAACTAACCCTTTAAGGTACAGGAAGAGATAATTAAGCTTATACTATTTGTACAGACTCCATTTAAGATTTGTTTTTGTTATATTGGCTGTTTTTGAAGTGTATTTTTAGTTTTTACAAGCCTTAATTTTACGTAAAATTTTGCAATGCAGTGTTTTTTTTTTTCCTCTGCCCTCACACACTCTTTAAACTCTGGGAAATTCTGCTAAAAGTTCAAAAAACAGAAGTGATCTTGATTTTTCCAAGCAGGCCGTTGTCATAACATCTGTTTATCACTTGTCACCTGATGTCATTTGACAGACATCCTGAGATGTTGGAAGGATAAGCAATGTCATTAGCATGATGTCAAAATTTATTTACCTCGCAGCTGCTTTGAGGCAACGCGTGACCCCTGTTTTTTTCCGACAGTTATGTAACTCTGTGTAGCCAGTTATTCAGCTGTCTATTACAAAGCAGGTTAAACAGTTTATCGTTGTTTGTGGTACATTTAATCACATTTACAGTATTGACAGTATTTTTTTTATCCTTTTAGAACAATATTTTGAATTGAAATAACAAGCCTGTTAAAAACATTAGACTTTCCACTCAAGTTCCCTTAAAATCCCATAATGCTCTTTTCTATTTTATGTGGCATCTGCTATTTGTCTCTTAATAGGACATGGTCTGAATCTCATAAGTTGGCTTGAATGACATTGCTAATAATAATACGCTGACTCTGTAAATCTATATGTTATGGTCGCGTCGGCAGACGCAGACATTTCTCCTCCGCAGCGTTCACCCGCTCAAGTGTGATTTGTGTGCCTGCTCTAATTGTATTAGTGTAAAATCAATTAAAGCTATCAGCAGAACTATTTCCCATCTGTAGCTGCTCCATGTGAGTTAACACACAGAATGTAGCACTTTTTTTTGCAGAAGGATGTTGTTATTATGTTGGATTAGATATTTTTTATAGTTGTTGTCTTTCACTTTCTTCATATAATTCTCTCTCTGTTGCAGGATTCCCAGCATGTGACCTCAGGATACAATGGAAGTAAGGAACATTTTGCTTCTACATGTCACAAAGCTCATGCCAAATGCAGCGTCAAGCAGTACTGACAAAAAAGCAATACATTTCTAAATTTCCAATAAAAGAATATCATGGAATACTGTGTGCCAGATTGCTGGTATTTGGACATGTGCAGTCAAACCTGTTCTCTAATATTTCCATGAAATTGTTTTCGCAGAACGCTGCAATGTTTCCAGTAACAAGCCTGCAACCAAGTCGGTACCACAGAAGTCGTGAGTATTCATTTGATGAATTATTTGAGGGAGCCCCCCCTGGGTGGAGAGAGAGAGTATGTTTACAGGCTTTGCTTTGTTCCCGTGTAAAACATTTCCCAGTGAAACACGTCTGGCCGATTCCCAGCTGAGAGAAACAAGGCGGTCTTCACCAACAAACATTACAATTGGTGGTCCGTCACTTTAACCCTTTCCTAGACTTCTTCTGACATATTTAATGACACGTTATTCACTGTCTGTGATGTACAGTAGCTGACTAAAGAGGACACATAGTATACATATATACTTATAGTATTACTTACTTATAGTAATCTTATTAGCGGGCAAATTTAGGTCAGTGATTGTGGATGTTTTCTAGGAAAAGCGAAAATTTGTAAGAACCTCTTCAAAAGCATGTTTCTAAACAGCTATGACAGAGTCAAACAAATGAAAGTGTAGCAGAGAGTCTGTGTGTCGGTTTGGAGAGGCAGCGATGGGGTGATACTGCAAACAATAGCTGGAGGAATGCTGCATTGTTTACTTGTGGAAGCCACTTAAAGGCTGCAGTTATCTGCTGATCTGGCCCCAGTCTCTGATATGTCATTTTCTCTTCATTCCCGAGACCCAGAGCAAGCCTTGAGCGCCGCTCTTCATGTTTACTGCATGCCGTTCGCATATCCCACTGTCTTCTTACACTGCTCCATTATTCCTTTGCTCCTGCTCAGAATCACTCCGCCTGTATTCCTCTCAATTATATGCCAGATATTTGAAAGGTCTTAAATGATTTAACCAGTCCAAATGTTTAGGGATGCAGCCCTCAGGGTAAGAACATTTCTGTCGATACTGTCTTTGTCCTCGAGAGCTGAGTGCATGAACTTAACCTGAATGTTTGAATTGTAGTGAAGGCAGAAATGAATATCAGGAAATATCGTGCTGACAGAAATGTTACATGATATTGAACAGTCTTTGCGTTGCTGAATGTCAAAGGGGGACAATGAATGCGAGAACTGGTTTGTCACCTATCTGCCATGGGTCTAAATACACCATGCTTAAGACAATCACGAATAAGATTTTTTTTTTTCTTCAGTCAAGTCAAAATTGATTTAATTGACAGGATTTAAAGGGATAGTTCACCTAAAATGAATCACTGAATCATTCACTCATTGTGATCCAAACCTGTCAATTTCTTTAATCTGCTGAATACAAAAAAAGACATTTTGAAGAATGTTGGTAACCAAACAGTTGCTGGTTCCTATTGATTTCCATAGTATTCCATAGTATTGAGGTCAATGGGGACCAGCAACTGTTATCTATCGTAGAATGTTGGTAACCAAACAGTTGCTGGTCCCTATTGACTTCTATAGTATTTAATACTATAGAGGTCAGTGGAGACCAGTGGGGACCAGCAACTGTTGTTGGGCCAAATTGACTTACATAGTATTTCACAGTAGTGGAAGAAAACAGGGACCAGCAAATGTTAATTTCAATAGAATGTGTTAATTTCTATAGACAATAGCCAGTCCCAGGTAACGTTCATAGTATTTCATAGTATGGAGGTTAATGGGGACCAGCAACTGTTGTTGGTCCATATTGACTTCTGTAGTACTTCATAGTATGGAGGTGGTTACTCAGATTTTATTAAAGCAAATGGCAGCCAACAACTGTTGACTTCCAACGAATGTTGGTAACCAAACAGTTGCTGGTCCCTATTGACCTCCAAAGTATTTCATAGTATTGAGGTCAATGGGGACCAGCAGGTTACCAGCATTTTGTGGAACAAAATGGGGACCATCAACTATTAACTTCCTTAGAATGTTGGTAACCAAACAGTCGCTGGTCCCTATTGACTTCAGTAGTATTTCATAGTATCAGTGGGTCAGTGGGGATCAGCAACTGTTTGGTTAAAATGGAAACCAGCAACTGTTAACTTCTCTAGAATGATATTAATCAAACAGTTGCTGGTCCCCATTGACTTCCATAGTATTTTATAGTATCTGCATCAGTGAATATCAGTAACTGTTTGGTTACTCACATTCTGTGGGAGTAAATGGGAACCAGCAACGGTGGACTTCCAAAGAATGCTGGTAAGCAAACAGTTGCTGGTCCCCTTTGACCTCCATAGTTTTTTTATACTATTTTCATACTATGGGAGCAATGGGAACCACTGGGGACCAGCAAGTCTTGCTGTTTCCCATTGACTTCTGTAGTATTTTACAGTATGGAGGTCAATGGGGACCAGCAACTATTTGTTTACTTACATTTTCTGAAAAAAAAAAATGCCAACCAACAACTATAGACTTCCATAGAATGTTAGTAACCAAACCATTGACTAACATAGTATTTCATAGTGTTGACGTCAATGGGGGGCACCAATATTCTATGGAAGTAAATGGGAACCAGCAACGGTGGACTTCCAAAGAATGTTGGTAATCAAAAAGTTGTAGGTCCACATTGACTTCCAAAGTATTTCTGACTATGAAGGTCTTTGGGGACCAGCAAGTGACTTCTATAGTATTTAATAGTACTGAGGTCAATGGGGACCAGCGACGGTTTGGTTAATTACATTTTATGGAAGAAAGTAGGGACCAATAACTGTTGATTTCCACAGAATGTCGGCAACCAAACAGTTGCTATTACCCAATGACTTCCATAGTATTTCATTGCAACTGTTTGGTTAACAGCATTCTTTGAAATATCTTCTTTTGTGTACAGCAGAAGAAAGAAGCTGTCCCTTTAAATGACATCCACTTATGGATCCGCAAGTGAGCTTTATAATATTGGTTAATTGGTTCTAGATGTTGACATTATGTAACACTTTTCTGCAAGTGTTGTTAACTCTTCAAGTCCCATAACCTCGGGCAGTAATGTTTCTCACTCTACCACACCGATACCTCAAGACTAACGTGGAGGATTCAGATATGCCATCTTATAAACCTTTAGCACTTGAATCTCTCCCACTTGAGCCACAATCATCCATTAGGCGGCTAGTACAGGGGCTTTAATTTGAAGTTTACCGTGGTGAGGAGTCGTAAAACGGCACTTTTCCTCGGTGGATCGGCCATTTTGTAACCTCCTTGCGAGTGCCGGTGATCAGTGGTGTAATTTACTCGGAGCCTGATATTAGTCACACTCAACTGGCGCTTTTCCCACCGTCTGTGAGAGCACACCAGAGAATATGGGCTAGTGTCAAACACAGGCAGGGCCGCAAGCCAAGGATAGCCTCTACTGGTAGATTAGATATTCTCAGGGATGTCGCTCTGCTCACACTTTCTGCTCGAGGATATTATTATGGTGTTATGTACCACCATGGAATATTGGATTTATGACAATCTGTGTGTTTTATTTTGACCAGCACCTTCCCTTAAGGCAACACACTACAGGCAAAGCCAATGTTTATTTCATCCACTGGTCAGTTTTGAGATTTTAGACTACTTGACTTCTACACATTTAAGTGTTTTGTTGGGCTCAACCGAAACTCATACAGGTTTGAAATAAGTGGAGGGTGAGTAAATATTGACAGAATGTTCATTTTTAGGTGAACTGTCTCTTTAATGCCAGAGATGGTGCAGTGAGATGTTTTATGTCTGTATTTAGAGAGAGTTTTCATTCAGCTGATTGTCATACAGTACACAAAAGCCTGTCTGATTACTCCTTCATTAAACAGGCACATTATACAGCATTCATCTCACATGAAGTCAACTCAGGGAGTCATCAAATTGTAATTGATTAGGCTTAATTAGTCATCAGAAGGAAGGGCAGAGGAGAGCAGTAAGTGCTCTCTTCGTGATGGAAATAGTTGCGGATGGTCTTCAGTTTTGGTTTCTAATGATGCCAAGATGCTCTGAACTGCTGCAGCCTCAAAGTCAGAGGTTCACCAGACAGCCTTCGTTAGCATCCAGATCTGAACCTGCTGAGCTAATTGAGAATTAATTATTAAAACAGTTGATCTAAGTGAACTGTAAAAAGGACTATTTTTGAGCAATGCAGTGTTACTTTAGAAAAGACATCTATTATTATTGATGATGTGACGTAGTTAACAGGTTTGAACGAGGCATTGTAAGCTTTTTTTCCCCTCTCCGTATAAAACACTCCTGATGTCTTCATGTCCAAGCATACATTTGAATTCACGGCATGCAAGGACTTTCTTTTATCCCTTTTAGACAGCACTTCTGAAAGACTATGACATTCCCTCAGCGGTGAAGATAAACACAGACAACAGAATCCCTGCTCCTGAGGAGAAAAGAGAGGGAACCCAGACGTGAGGTGGGGGGAGGTGCTTTTTCATCACAAACATTAACATAGACTCTTCATGTGACACTCCAGTCAGCTCTGAATCGGAGTCGGAAGTGGCTCCGGGCCAAGATAAATAACCCGCTGGACAGAGCGGGACAGAACAGGGGAGGTTGTGTGAGGATGAATGGGACAGGCTGGAGGTGGAAGCGGCCCTCTGGAGCACTCGTCCATCAGGGGCTCCTTAATCAAAGTTTTCCTAGGGTGGAGGACGGGAGGAGAGGGGTGTTGCCTTTGCACTTCCCACTGCTATGTGTGCTTTTCCACCCCCAACAGTTTTTTTTTTTTCCTGTTTAATCTCAGTGTGTTTCAATCTGTGCGCTCAGTCCAACAGTGAAGACTGCTTCTGTGGCAGCCAGGATGGTAGTAATTTCTGTAATTAATTCTGAGTCATGTTATAATTATTATTTTTTTATTATTATTATTATTCACATGCATTTTACCTTGGGTGCAGGTTTAGAAAAAGGAAGGAATGAAGGAATGAATAAATGAAGTTTGTTTAAACTCTTTCTAATGTATTAATTTATGGAGATTTATTTGTGTGAAAAAAACAAAACAAAAAACATTTGTTTACTTGTTTAATGGGAAAATATGGAAAATTAATTAATTAATTAATTAATTTATTTATTTGTTAAATTACTTATTTGTTTATTTATATCAAACTTTCAAAGTGTTTATTAATAGGGAAACTACTTTTATTTATTTATTTATTTATTTATTTATTTATTTTCTGTACAGTCTGACAGATATCACATTGGGGTGTGTTCTTATTTATTTATTGGGAAAATGTATTATTTTATTTGATTTTATTGTATTTATTTTTTATTTTATTTTATTTTATTTTATTTTTGTATTTTCCCATGCAACCTGAAATATATCACAATGGGTGCATGTTTTTACTTATTTATTGGAAAATGTAGAGCAATTATTTATTTATTTATTTATTTATTTATTTTTCCAGTACAACCTGACCGAAAATTGAAAAAAAAAAAATAGTAAAAGATGGTAAAACCATTGTAATTATTGTTTACTATGGTACTAAATGACTAGCATTTCATAGCATGGTTTTTATACCGTACTTTAAGGTACTTCTGTGGTGCTACAGTTTGTTATAAACCATGATTTTTTCTGAATACCTTTATAAATAGTGGAATTACCGTAGTAATTTTGTAAGTGTGGCCTGACGTGGATGTATGTGGCAGTTGGGTAGCAGTAGCAGCATTTGGGACCTCTCTCTTGAGTTGCTTTCAAGACGTGCATGGTGTTGACAGAACTGGAGCGCTGCTGAGTCTCAGGGCAGTGCCGGCGTGCTCTCGTCTTCCCAGAAAAAACACAATGTGTTTATTTACTGCCGAGCAAGTCCAAGTGCATTTTCATGTACTTGCCTGTGATTGAAACAGCGACTCGGTGTGGATTTTTTTATAAGGCCTGGATTCATTTCCAGAGGGGGCTACAGTAAACAGCTTTACCAGGAGCGGGTTCCTCGGGGACCCTCAGGAAGTGATGGAAACGTTCTTCTATCGGGCCTCGGAAGGAAACGCAAATATGCTGGAGCATGTGTGAATGTCAAGAAGAAATCCCCCTTTTTGTGCTTCATCCTCAGCGTATTAACAGTTTCTTATTTTAAACAAGGCGCCGTAAAGCTAACGGATAGGGGTCATTGTTCGTGTAAGGGGAGAGATTTTGTTTATTGTTCTATTAAGAGCTATACTGCCCTCAAACTCAATATAAAATCCTGTCATAAACTTACATTTATTGCCCTCTGTTAGCAATATTCATATTTATATATACTCTTAGCTCTGCTAGATCAGAACCCCGCTCAGAACCCCGCTCCCCGTTCTCCTCGAAATATTAATTCCAGCGCGTCAATGTTGACACGGAGTACGAGGGTGACAGTCACCCACCCTGTCGTTACCCGCGCGCACGATGCCTCTCGAGAGGGCCTCCCCTCCTCCCCCCGCATCTGGTCGCCTGGCAGCTCGCTGGAGAAAAGGCTTCTATTGTGGAGCTGTCAAAGCGCTAAGCTAAGTGGGCTAAGGGAAAGCTCTCCTTAACAAAGGAGCCTGTCACCATCAAATAACAACAAGAAGAGAGAACCCAGAGGGACACTCTTAAATGGCAATTTGGCACCTACGGTGGTCGCTGTAAAAAAATAACCAGAGACATGTCTAATAATAGTAGTTATGGGGAGGGAGGAGGCAGTGGAGGAACGGGCGGAGTGAGGGGTTATTATAGAGGTGTGTGACTCAGTGAAATGGCAAAGTCTGGACTAGGAAAACTGGATCAGTGCACTGTCTTTAAGTGACAAGCTGTCCTGATGAATGATGTCACAGTGTCAAGAAGAAGGCCAGGGCCTTCAGATTTGTTACCGCACCAGTCAAAGGTGTAGGCACACTTCTGTCTGTTTTTGGATGGCATACATATGGACGGACCTTTCTGCTGGATTTGCAAAAGTTTCCTGGTAATAAATCTTCGAAAGATCTTCTGTACTTTTCTTTGAATGACTAGAATGTAAACTTGATATTCTTGGGTGCACATGCGTATTTTAGTTACACTGACTGAAGATTTTACACGTTTGCTATCCTTCTACTAAATGAAAACGTATGAAGCATAAATATTGGAGTCTGCCCATCATACACTAGATTTACTATGAAATGGACCAACTCAGACTTACAAAAAAACTGCAGACAGGCTCTGTTTTTTAGCAACTAGTGTTGCATCAACTAGTGTCTTATCCAAAGAAATTGTGGAACAAATCTGGTCAAAACTAGTGTATTCCTTTACAAAACTTTTACAAAACAAGGATTAATCTTGACCAATTCAGACATACTGCAAAACAAATGCAAGAGTTTGACATCAAATAGATAACTGAATAGTTTGACGCAATCCAAAAATCAGAACAAACTCCTGTTTGACCTTCAAAAGGATGGTTCACCCAAAAATAAAAAAATCTGTTATTAATTACTCACCCTCTTGTCATTCCAAATCCATTCAGAACACAAATTAAGATATTTTTGATGAAATTCAAGAGCTTTCTGACCCTGAATAGACAGCAAATCAACCGAAACGTTCAAGGCCCAAAAAGGTAGTAAGGACACTGATAAAATAGTCCATGTGACATCAGTGGTTCGACTTTAATTTTATAAAGCTACGAGAGTATTTTTTGTGTGCGCAAAGAAAACAAAAATAATAACAAATAATAACAGCAGCTCCTGGGTCAGCAGCGCCGCACATATATATATGCCATGGTACTCTCGTGAATGCATGTCGGCTGACACGGAAGAAAATAACTTGTTGAATAAATTTGTTATTTTTGTTTTTCATGCACACAAAAAGTATTCTCGTAGCTTCATAAAATCAAGGTTGAACTACTGATGTCACATGAACAGTTTTATCAATGTCTTTACTACCTTTCTGTACCTTGAATGCTGTGTTTAAGGACGGTTTCGTTGCTATCTATGCAGGGTCTCAGATTTAATCCAAAATATCTTTATTTGTGTTCCGAAGATAATGAAGGTTTTACAGGTTTGGAGTGACCTGAGGGTGAGTAATTAAAAAACAGAATTTTCATATTTAGGTGAACTATCCCTTTAACTGGCCATGCAAAACAAGCTCTAGAAGATTGTGTAAAACAAACCTAGTTGGCTAGAATGCTAGCATGCATGAAAGTTGGTCTGAGCCTATATGAGCCTATATTTCATCCATATATATTCAACCCATATTGGAAATAAGCAGAATCATGATGTGTGGATTGTTAAACAGCTCAACACCAACATGATCATTACTCATTACATCAGAAGCACTCAGATCCATCAATATCTGGTTGTCCAATCCTGCTCCTAGAGAGCAAGTGTCCTGCAGAATTTGGCTCTTAACACATTTGCCTGGAAGTTTTTGGCAATCCTGAATATCTTGATTAGCAGGTGTGTTTAATTAGGGATTGAAGATAAACTCTGCAGGGCAGTGGCTCTCCAGGGAGTTCTGAAAAATCCAGCATTGCTGGTCACCAGTATAAGGTCTATTTTGCACACTGGGTCCAGCATCAGCAAGAATTCTGGTTGCTGATTTGCTGGTACCCAGCATCAAGATGTTATTAACTGTCCCATTGAAAGAACTCTTCTCATAACACCTGTTATTGAACAAACTGCTTATGATTAAGCTTCTCTTAGGCATTTCTTGGTTTTCATATCTCTAAATGTTATTGTTATGGAATGTACACAAGCTTGTTTTAACTGATTTCCGTAGAGATCTTATGAAACAGGAGACAATCGCTTTGATGTTTTGAAATGTTTTACCAGTTCACCAGTGACACTGATTAATAACCATTAGGCCACGACTGCCCCATAAACCAGCCTGGACCACACTATACCAGCATTAACTAGCCTGGAATCCATGCTGGATTATGCTGGATTTTTCAGCAGGAACCACTGGTCAAGATAATGAAAACATGGTCATTCCATGTCCTTTCAGCAAGATGATGACCCCCAACACTTCAGTTTTGTCTAGATTTGGATTGCAATGCAAAGATAGAAACGACATTGCCCACAAGAGCCCTACATCTCTTGGAATTATTGCAGAAGAGTCAATCAAAATGCTGGCAAACATGTTTACGACTGTCGTATTTGGTCACGGCCAGATTTATCAGAAATACTTTCATTCTGCTGGACTTTAAACCCGAGACATCCTTGAAATTTCTTGAGCTCTGTCTGCAATAACGGTAAAGGCACAAGAGATTTAATTGAGGCGCATTGTTATTCTCAGGGAGATTTTTAATGCCACCGTCACCTTGTTGTTGCTCACTGGTACCTAGACCTTAAGCTTTTTAAATGATTGTTCAACATGCTTTACACAAAGTTGGAATTGAATTGAACATCGCTACAAGGCTTTTGTGATCATAATTGGCATTTCTGTCAATGCACTCGAGTCTCCCTGGAATTTCACATTAGTCATCCATTTGCCTATCAGGTAGCTGGCAGGCAGCTATGGAGACAAGTAGCAGGTGCCTCACAATTTGCAGGATCCCTCTGCGCAACACGCCAAATTTTAGTAATGACCAGCGAGTGTTCCACTCTCACAATTAGGGGAGCATAGCTGGCGTACAGCCCAGAGCCGACCCATGAGACCCAAGTCCAGAGCCCAGCAGCGATGTGGCACAAGCCTGCTACCGCAAACTACACAACCCGCTCTCTGCGGAATGTCCTCTCTGCCCTCCAAAACATCTGTCTGCTCTGCTCGAACATCACTGAAGCCGAGAATGGTGACAAAAACACACCAATCTGACCTTGGTCTGAAAACACACCTTAAGAGGTTTATAGTTGTCTTGTTTTAAATGGGGTACTGTCTTTTAGATGACCATTTATCATTTGCTGCTCGTTTTGATGAACTTTTAGCTCCAGTGGTTTCTTAGTAACAGACTGTGAAAATATGCATATGCAAACAGATTGTTTATGTGGGGAAAAACATCAGAAACATGGAGAATTATGTACTTGGCTGAAACTTGCACCAGAATTCTGGAACAAATTTGGTTCATAGCATTACGGGTCCTTCAAACCCATTGAAGCTGTACAGTAATGAGTGGTGACACTGAGGAAAAGCACACCAGCTTGTGTTTCTCTTTTCATGTGCTAACAGTTAGAAAGTTTAAAGGTTGTCTCTGGATATTGTTTTTCTTGGCCTTGGTTTTACTTTAATAACCCGCTGTTCATTTAGACTAATTCCAGAGCTCTCTTTTGTGTTTTAAGCAATGAAAGGTATTTTAGTGAGAACGCATTGTTGTGAATATTGTAACTAGTTTCTGCTACAGAGCCACCTACTTTGTTGCTCTTATATAGTAAGTACTGGGGCAGCAAAATCAATACAGGCAAAGCTGAAAGAATCAATAACCTGATCATGAAGGCTGTTTCAAGCTCTTAGACATCCTGAACAACACCTTCCATACACTCTTGAGTTTTGGAGGTTTTTCCTCAAGTTAACTGTATCTGAATCAAGACTTTAGCCGTAATATCTGTTTTGCTTGTTCCGTAAGTTCTATTCCCACGAATAAATCACCTGCCATATGAATGCATAAACAAATAATCCTTGGACCAGTGGGTGGGAAAAGTAATGACAAGGCTATAGAAGTGGTAATACTGCATAATGGCTTATCTTTTATTCTACCTCCTACATCTGGACAGATTTACTGTATATTACGATGATGCCGTCAACACACATTGTCTGAGAACAGCATGTCAGAGCATGGACGTCCCATGTGAGTCAACTTATCTGATAGTCATCTTGCCTAGACTAGTGATGAAAGATGACTTGACAGATCTAAACATCATTGAACTTTAATGGAAGGTTCTGGAGTTTCCACCACCCTCAAAATCTTTCTTTTCCTCGTGGTGCTCCTGTATTACTAGAATTACACTAGGGCGAAGTCACATGCCTTTAGTGTTAACCATAAACCGCCATGCCTAAACATCTCTGAAGTTTACTGGAATGTTCTGGAGTTCACAGTACAACTGGGTTTTTACCTTCTTGCAGAAAACTGGAAGCATTTTCCCATGTGGTGTTCCCATATTCCCAGAATGAAGTCACACTCCTTCCATCTTAAAGGGGCAGTTGACCCAAAAATGACTAGCAATTCTTTGGTACTTCAAAATATCTATAAAAGGAAAAAAATTAATAAATAAATAATACAGATTTGGAACAATATGAGGGTGAGTAAATGATGACAGAAATTTCAGTAACACTTTAGTTTAGGGACCGGTTTTCACTATCAGGGTACAACGGGGCTAAATGCGCTAAAATCGCTAAAATAAATGCATATATTTTGAGACAAAGGTCTTGATGATTTTCAGTTTTGTTTAAGATAATTAAAGCAACAGTTTTTAAATAACAAAAGAATATGTAAAAGTATGGTATTTTGGGTAAAAAGCGCCCCTGCTGTTGGGGCTAAAGGCGCACAGTAATTAACATGATAATTAATAGAAGGCTGACTTTTCCATTTGTTGACATGACATTGTTAGATTCAGATGGTAAATATCATATATTATGTTGGGTGTCCATCTTAGAGACAATCACCATGTTTAGAATGAAACTATCATATTTAAAAACATGCTATTAATCATATCATATAACAAAATATAATTTACTACTTAAAATATGTATATTCAATTATTATTGGATCTCCTTCAATACTAGAATCTTTACTTATTAAAATGATTTTGTTTCTGTATTTTAAAATATATTTTTATATGAACATATTTTAATGACAGTATATTTATTGAACAAAAACTTTTATTTTTCAAAATAAGCAGAAAATAGTACATTTTTTTCTGCAATTATACATTTTAGGTGCAGTGAATAGCACATTTTTTCTTAAGGTGGGCCTTCAGCCCTATTTTACCCGACTTAGTTGCTTATTAACGTGCATATTACTAGCATATTGGCCATTCATTAGTACTTAAGAAAGCACATATTAATGCCTTATTCTGGATGACCATATTTTAGATCCCTTAATCATACCCTAGACTTAAACTTAACAATTTACTTACTATTAATAAGCAGCAAATTAGTTTAGCAGTGTTTCCCTGCCATTATATTAGGTCCCCCCCACCCCCCTTGAAGTTAATTTTATTTTATATGTAGGGCCATATCACAAGAAAAGTCTTTTAAGGTTACCTTTACTATAGAACAGGTCTATACCTTGTTCTTTTATTAAACAAACTAAGTAGTCTTATGTTATTTGTCTTATTTACATGACGGCATGTCATTTCTGTCTCTACATGGATGCGCATCTACAATTTCTCTTCCGCGAAAACGCGGACGGGATCGCGGAATCCATTCATAAAAATGGAATGTACTCTTGAGCATGGAATGCCACGGAATCCGTCAATTTTTGGATGAACAAATCATAATTCAGTCTCTCACTTAATTCGAATTGTGATATGGACCAATGTCTGTGAATATTAAAATGCAAAAAGACGGTTTAGATATGAATCCTGCATGTCCCGCTTGGCTCCGCATGTATGAATGGCGGAAACACGGTTTTGTTTACTACACAAATACTAAAGCACACGTGAGGCTTGCGGTGATTTTCGGCCTCTGCGTCTCATTATATATGCTGTGAGAGACATTTCCTGTGAATTTTACCATTTCATTCGAGAAAACTCATACTGTATACACACAGAAACTTCACGGCAACCTGTCAAAATAAAAGTACGGTTTAACGGTGTAACGCACGGTTTAAAATATATTACTCTTACATTACTTTTGTACAGTATAATGTACGTCTTTATATATTTCTATTTCTGGCCAATTTAAATAAAACGATTAAATGATAAAAATAAATATTACAACCAGATTAAACACTTAATTGTAGAAAAAAAAATCCTACAATTATTATTAAACTTTTTTAACAGAATATTCACACAATTTTTTCCATGTATTAATTGTAACAGTAAACCTCTGTTTGTTTGCCAACAAATAAAAAAGGGGTTAGTTTTCATTTTATCAAAGATAAATAAATGTTTAATGCCTTCATTTGATTATCAGAAAAATTAAAACAAAAATTTCTGGAAAAAAGGAAAAAAAAAAAAAAAAGATTGTAGGGCCCTATTGTTCAAAATGTTGAAATTGATTTTTGGACTCTTTTTTTCACTGAAAGAAATGTTTTTGTTGTGATTTTTTACAAAGAGTAAAGTACAAAAAAAAATAAATAAATAAATAAAAAATACCATTTGGTACCGGCACCCCTGCCCCATCCATCACCCTCCCCCCACCCCCCAAAGCTGTGAACCTAGGGGAAACACTTTTTTTTTTTGAGGCAAAAGTGAACTATGGGATGAACTATCACTTTAATCACAATTGAATGTTATTGGAATGTTTTTGAAGTGTGAATTAGTTTTCCTTCTTTCATTCTTCATCAACAGTGAAACCTTTTAACAAAGTTGTGCTGAATGTAACAATTGACTCACCTTATGAATTACATTGGCAGTAAAATATAATTTAGCTTTATAATTGTATGTCCTGTCCAACACATCCGTGTTTATAGCTGTATAATATGTATTTTGAATGTTTGTGTCAGTAAGGCAAATTGTTTGTGTCAATAGCTTCTTCTAATGAGACATCACTCGTCATGTGTTGAGTGAAACAGATGTGGCGAACAGTACGATGTTAAGGCTCTACAGCTTCCCACAATCAATCAGTCTGCTTTATGGAAAAACTCTCTTTTTCTTTATTTCACAAGCTTTCCTTTGCTATTCTTTGTTCGTGTTTATATTTTCTGCTGTGTTGATTAGTTTACTGTACTTTATATGTACGGAATAGATAATGTTGCACACTCTGTGATCTAGAGACGCATACATGAGCTCTACCTGCAAATCATCTGTTAGCAGAAACGGTAATCTTAAAAGCAGTGCACTTCCAGCACCTGGTTTCCTATGTAGATCTTTCTCAGCATCTGTTAGATATTACGGGGGTAATGACTGGTAGTTTTGTTCAAAGTCCTTCTCAATCTACAGTCCTGCACGACAGCTTAGGTCATAGAAAACTAAACCATAAGCACATTTTGTTCTTATAAAGGCCTTTTATTGTTTTAGTTTTAGGGGAATGCTCGTCTGTTTGTCCTTATTTCATGGCTGTGGTGTGTTCTGCTGGCAACCAGGCCTTGAAAGAGTGTCGATACAAACCTTTCTGGATGATGTCATTGCTTGCACATAACATTGTTTACATTTGTTCTATCTATCTATCTATCTATCTTGCTCTGTACCATAGTACTCACTACCCAGTGGTTGCACTAGACTTCAACACTGTCCAACATCGATTTCTAAATTGATTTTGGAAAAATAGAAATAGATTTTCATTTTAATAAACCAATATCAATTCTTAAATCACAATTGAACTCTTGGTCTATGCTGTTTTCAGTTGATGAATGAACAGTACATAGTGCGTCTTCCTTCCAATAAATAGCAATAGGCAAGGCTGTTACTTTTGATATGAAACAAAGCCCCAGATATCAAATTCTGTCAATTTCCTTAGGAAATTCAAGCAATAATAAGCGAGCGTTTTGGCACGCTTTAATGTGGCGTGATAGATCGTTGTAGTTTCTGTGTACTCGCCTGTGCGTAATCAAACGCATAGGAAAACATTCGTGATAGTTTCGTTTTCGTTTTTGTTCTGTATCCCGTGCTCTGCTGCCACACTGGAGCACACTCACCACCAACTGGACAGGGGTGGAAATTACAGCTACAGTGTACAACAGATCACCCTCAGTGTAATCTGTCAAAATGACGGACGGCCTTCAGATTTTTCTGTCACTGATAAAAAAAATTTCCGTCAATGACAGAGAAGTTTTGGTTAACGCAACCTCTGTCACTACCATTTATTCATAATATAACTTATTATTGAAGTTGTTCATAATAATTCAGTTAATATATATTTTTAATAAATAAATAAATAAATGTTAATTACTTTTATTTTAATAAAATACACTCCATACTTGCTGTGTCATTAAAACTTTGTTGTGTTTATTTTTGCAGAATGCTTGAGGATGACCTGAAAATCAGCAGTGATGAAGAGGACACTGAACAGGTAACTGATGCAGTCAAATGCTGCTTTGGACAGTCTATCTAAAATATAGATGAATTTCAAGACAGAATATTGTTTGAGCTTGATTCATAGTTTCAGCATGAGCAAACGCTGGATTATCAGTGTAATGAGCTACTGTGCATATATAAGCAATATCACGCAATAGTAGACGTTAGATATGGCTGTATATCGGCACACTGTGATTACCTGCGGCCTTGTACCTACGGCCGAATCACAGCCATGCCAGTATACAGCCATATCTCACGTCTACTAGTGTTTTTAAAAGCCCTCTATTGACTACTTCCTTCCACCACAGATTTAAGTCTAAAGTTGACAGTTGAACGGCTGAGCTCAAGCCTCCGTTACTAATTCCAAAACGTCACTTTAGAACTAGTAACGAAGGGGTTGAGTTGCTTTGTTGAAAGCTTATTGTATTACTACATTAAAAGCTCACTGTATTATGTAGAGTTTTATGAGAGAGAGATGGACTGGGTGTGTGTGATTACCTGCATCTGATACAGCATTCATTCTTCAGATCAGTCTCGTATTCACACTAAACATTTGTTTGAATATCGGCTGATATATATGAAGTGTTTCTCTATATAACATAATTTATTGAATAATAATATTTAATAAACAACAACAGCCAACATAAAAGTTGTTTCAATTCAGCAATTCAGTCAAAATTACAAGGCAGAGCTCTGATATACAGCATTAAATAGACAACAAACAATAGATTAATGAGACCAAAGACTACAATTAGATTTACCCATAATGAATTATATCTCATGGGTAACCACTATAGAGACATCAGAGCCAGCGGTAAATTCCAGAAGATCTGCCCGAGGTGAGGCGCTCTTGGGCAGGTTCATGAGCACAGAACAGCTGCTGATGATCTGGAGATTTTTTCAATTTTCAAATTTTCAAATAGACGTTATCTTTATTAACAAACTGCATATTTCAACAAGCACATTCTCACCTGAAAACCTCTTAAAACTACATTCCGCTGTAAGCAGTACCACAAGCGGAGTGATACCATTGCAAACTGTGAAACAGTCCTTGGAGTTCTGATATCACTCTAATATCACACTCTTATCAGCCATTCAGAAAGAACTGTTGTATAAATATATATGTAACATTAGAGTGAAAGACATTGTGTGCTCATGTGTAATGCTATATATGCAGCTGTGTCACATAAATAGCAGTGGAAAAAAAAAAAAAAAAAAACTTAAACTGAGGTCCCCATGTGTACACAAACTTATAAATCATACAGAATTATTATTTTTGTTTGTTTGTTTGTTTTGTTTGTTTTGTTTTTGGAGAAAGTAAAAATGCAGAAAGTTTCCTGTGATGGGTAGGTTTAGATGTAGGGTTGGTGTAGGGCGAAAATGGGGTTTGTACAGTATAAAAAACCTTTATGCCTATAGAGAGTCCCTACAATGATAGCTGACCAGACGTGTGTGTGTGTGTGTGAGAGAGACAGAGAGAGAGAGAGAGAGAGAGTTGAGTTATAGCAGCATATAGTTTTGCCTCGTTCTCACAGTGGCCACATAAACCCATGTTTTAATTTCCCCTTGTTTATTGCCCTTAATGGCCTAAATACAAAAATAAAATAAAACAAAATAAAATAAAATAAAATAAAATAAAGTAAAATAAAATAAAATAAAAAGTAATAGGAGACCAGAACATTTTTCTTATAATTCACCTCCTAACTGCATTACATTAATTAATTGGCAACGTTTTTTTACGATATTACCTACACCATTTTTAAATCATATTTCAGATTAAATACACATTAAGCTCAACAGTTTCAATGGGGCAAATGTATAGCAGTTGTCCATAGACTTTTTTAATAAAATGGGACACAAGTATTATTTTCCATGGCTATTAAGCATGTCAAAGACAATATATTAAGTCGTATAGTAAGTTTCTTTACTAAATCCACTGTTATATTTCATAGAAATGTCAAAGATTACCTATTAGAATTTGATTAAGGTCACAGCTTTTGAACAACTCACTAATAATACATGCTCACACAATGTCCTTGAATACTTGAACATAATACAGCAAAAGATTGTTAATTATGTCTCGGTTTATTTTTTAATAATCAAATTTCTTTTCTCAACCTTCGAATTGAAAAGGATAGTAGTAAATGAATAGACAAAAGACATGATTTGTTATGGATCACTAGATAATAGGGTTTGAGCTGTTTGGGTCCAACAAGCGAAGCAACTTATTATTAAATGTGTAAAATCCTGGATAATAAAATGGATTATCTCACAAATGAATCCGAGCCCTGCAGGGATGCTTCTAAACACATGAAACAAAATAAATACCATAGCACAAAATATTACTACAGCATATGCTATACATATATAATTTTGAAATTACAATAAGATAACATTTGACCTTAAACTGGCCTGTTTTTCACCTAAATTGAAAATGCTAATGTTCAAGCCCTGTGAGTGGTTCATCAAATAAAGGATAGTTCAACCAAAAATGAAAATGTTGTCATAATTTACTCACCATCATGTCATTCTGAACCTGTATGACTTTCTTTTCCTGTTTAATACAAAAGAATATATTTTGAAGAATGTTGATAACCAAAATATGATTTCCAAAATATGAAAGCTATGAAAGTCAATAGGACCCAAAACCGTTTGGTTACCAATGAGTAAATGGCAGAACATTCATTTTCAGGTGGACTATCTGTGTAAGTGGTTTTATGTTTGCAAATCATACAGCTGAATGGTTGATGATTTTACATTGCATTTTTATCCTTTTTTCCGTTGTGAATATTATAGACAAACAATTACTTTACTTTTTTGTTTTGTTTTGTTTTGTTTTGTTTTGTTTTGTTTTGTTTTGTTTTGTTTTGTTTTGTTTTGTTTTGGGCTTTTTTGATCTGTTTTTATTTTTTATATACGTATTGTTTTGTTTTGTTTTGCATGTTGACAAATACTGTGGACCTTTTTGAAAATAAACTGTGTAGGTAGTACCATGGAAATAGACAATTACTTGATGTTTTGTTTTGTTTTGTTTTGTTTTGTTTTGTTTTGTTTTGTTGTTTTTGTTTTGTTTTGTTTTGTTTTGCTTTGTTGTGCTTTGTTTAGCATGAACTAGTGTTGACAAATATTGTGGACCTTTTTAAAAATAAACTAGTTAGTTAGTACCATATATAAAATACTATAGACAAACAGTTACTTGACTTTTTTGTTTTTTTGTTTTGTTTTGTTTTGTTTTGTTTTGTTTTGTTTTTAGCATGTAGCCTGAAATAGTGTTGACAAATATTGTGGACCTTTTTGAAAATAAACTAGTTAGTTAGTTAGTACCATAGATACAATACTGTAGACAAACAATTACTTGACTTTTTGTTTTTGTTTCGGTCTTTTTTTTTTAATCTGTTTTTTAATATATGCATCATGGAAATACTAAAGACAAAAAATACTATGGATTTTTTTTTTTTGGAAATAAAATATTTTTTTGTTTTGGTTTCTTTTGTTTTGTTTTGTTTTGTTTTGGTTTGTTTTGGTCTGTTTTTATTTTTGCTATATATATCATGGAAATACTAAAGACAAAAAAAATGGTATGGATTTTTGTTTGGAAAATAAAATGTTTAATTTGTTAGTTTGTTGTTTGTTTTGTTTTGTTTTGTTGCATGTTGACAAATACTGTGGACCTTTTTAAAGATAAACTATTTGTTTTGTTTTGTTTTGTTTTGTTTTATGTTGAGATATGTAACAGATTTCTGCAAAACATAAAGCTAAATGTTTGATGGTTTTACATTGCTTTAGATCATTGAGACATTTTTGTTTTGCCGTTAAATGTTTTTTATCCTCTTTTCCATTGTGAATTGACTATTTAAGGTCTGACTTGCACACATTGATCATGTCTGAAATGGCTTTGGCTCTGTGTTGATTTCAACAGGCGCTGTGCTAAACCACTCAGTCACAGTGGCTTTTTGGAAAAGCTAATGTGACCGAATCACAATAGTGATGCCCACTCTCTCCCGCCCCCCTAAAAAACCCTCCTTCCTCTGTTTCTCACATATATAACCCTTAAAGCAAGTGCCCAAATACTCCTTCCAATCGTGATGGAGGCGACCTGACATTCGTGAGAGTTCACTTGCACGTGTGCTCGCGTTTGCACGTCCCTGGCCGCGTGTGGGTTTACCTACGCACGCCACCGCCGGCAGCAACGGCCCCCAACCATGTTGCCTAGCAACATCCATCTGCGAGCAGCCTGGAATGAGCCCAAATTCCCCACTGAGAGGGAAACAGCAATAAGAGGGCCTGTGACAGATGATCTGAGTTGTTTCATCTAATACACTGTGAAGATCACTGGCTCCCTCCCTGAATGATAAATGGACTGTACACAGATCAATGGCCGCAGCATTAAACCCAAAACCTGCGTCTCTGCGGCTGCCCAGGTAGCGGTAGCCCGGCGCTGTGTTCATCTTGAGCGCTGGATATCTCAATATATCCCTATTTACTTTGAGAGATTTGATTTTGAAAGTAGCGCTTATGTGCCAGTAAAGCACTCTGTGATGCATTTACTACAGCCGAAGGAGTCACTGTGACAAACGTACAGCTCAGAGCTAATAAACAGCATGCTGGCATAGAGGAATGGGCAGATTAGCTCAGGAAATGAATCTCATTGAGTGAAGAGGTTGTTTTTTTATATTAGGCTATGGCACTTAGTGTTAGTCAACAGATGATTTCTTTGACAGCACTTATGTAATATAATTTTTCCAAGTCAAATGAAATTTATAACATTTATATTCAAAGCTTAATTTTGTTGACTGTTTTACCAGAAATCTGCTGAACGTTATTTCATCAACAGTTGTGATGTTTTATGCAGGTTTAACTAACAGAATTCAGAATAATATAGAAATTTTTTTTTTGTTTGTTTTGTTTTGTTTGACATGTCGCATGAAATACTGTTGACAAATACTGTGGACCTTTTTTAAAATAAAATATTTATTTATTTGTACCATATAAATATGTAATACGGACAAACAGTTACTGGCCTTTTTTTTAAAAAAATTAAAATGTGTATTTATTTATTTATTTACAAGTCAGCACTATGAACAAACAATTACTGGACTTTTTTGTGTTTTGTTTTGTGTTTGGATTGATTTGGTTTGGCCTGGTTTGGTTGGTTGGTTGTTTTAATGTACCATTGAAATACAATGGACAAGCATAACAAACTTTGGGGGTTTTAAATAAAATGTTGTTTTGTTTTGTTTTTTGTTTTGTTTTGTTTTGTTTTGTTTTGCATGCAATAGTGTTGACAAATTCTGTGGACCTTTTTGAAAACAAACTATGTATTTATTTAGTTAGGTAGTTAGCAAGGATAATACTATAGACAAATGATAAATTGACTTTTTTGTTAAAGTAAAATGTTTGTTTTGATAGTTTTTAGTGTAGTTTAGTTTAGTTTAGTTTTTTTTTTGTTTTTGTTTTTTGTTTTGCATGAAATACTGTTGACAAATACTGTGGACCTTTTTGAAAATAAACTATTTATTTATTTATTTATTTATTTGGTTAGTTAGTTATATGTCATGGAAATACTATAGACAAACAAATAATATGGATTTTTTTGGAAATAAAATGTTTGTTTTGTTTTGTTTTGTTTTGCATGTAGCATGAAATACTGTACTTTAGTTAGTTAGCACCATGGAAATACTATGGTCAAACAATTACTGGGCTTTAAAAAAAGTTTAATTTAGTTTTTGTTTTGTTTTGTTTTGTTTTGTTTTGTTTTGTTTGCATGAAAAAGTGTTGACAAATACCGTGGACCTTTTTGAAAATAGACAATTGATTGATTGATTGATTGATTGATTGATTGATTGATTGATTGATTGATTGATTGATTGATTTAGTTAGTTAGTTAGTTAGTTAGTCCAATGAAAATACTATAGACAAACAATTACTGGACTTTTTTTTGGAAAATAAAATGTTGCAGTTTTTTGTTTTGCTTTGTTTTTTTTGTTTTTTTAATGTGCCATGAAAATACTATGGACAAACAAATAGTATGGATTTTTTTGGGAAATAAAATGTTGTTTTCTTTTGTTTTCATCCTTTTTGTAAGTACAGCTGTACTGTGTTATTAGATATCAATAATATGGGGCTTTGATCTATACATAGGAATTTAACTTCTGTACCATTGTATTTATATATTATATTACCTCATTATATGCCACAGTTTATCTCTAAAATAATACAAAATACCAATTCTAGTATAATACATGAATGTATATTTAAAGTAACAGTAAAGTAAAAAACAGAAACATTTGAACATTTATTGCAGTCTTAATTGGTACTAAAACAGCCTTCTTTTGTATCTTCATGTTTTCATGAGATCCGTTTATATATGCCCTTGTACTTCATTTTATATATGAGTTGTCAGGGGTAATAATAGTTAATTGACTGTATTTGTTTTACTGCTGCTTAGAAAGCCCCAGTAAACACTACAGATACTTATGAGCAGCATGAGTTACTGAACAATGGTGTGAACTCAAGTAATCACAGGAATTTACAAATGCCCCGCCTGAACAGAATCTCCATCCCAGAAAATCAATATAAATTTCCTCAAGCAACACTGATCTACTGTTTCTGGTCATGCTTAACTGTTCTCTCTAAGTATCCCACTCTCACGTAAACACAGAGCAAGTCCATAAGGGGGAAACCAGCAAACACTCAAACATTGTGATCTGCCTATTTTGCTGTGTCCGGATGTTTTCTGCTCTCTCTTTCTTTCTCTGCACGGTATCGACCTTTAATCTGATGGGCTGTTGTCTTATTCACAGGCCGCCGAGAAGCCCAAGCCCAGGAGCGCTCCTCTCAAGTAAGTGACTAATCAAGTCCAATTCATTTCTTATTCTGTGCTGCTGCTGGTGTGGCTGTTGGGTAAACAGCAGGTTATTTGTAGAGACGAGCTCAGGAAGCAGTCGCTTGCATAAAACTCTGCCGATGCTGATGTGGATGACATAACACCTTACATCATTCCGTATGGAGTCTAAGTTTTCACATGGCTTTATATAAAAATCTTCGAGCTTAAACCTATTTATGTTTATTGTACTTTTTGAAGGCTGTTTCATATGATGTCATATGCCTGTTTAGTTGTTGACATCCAAAAGCCCAAAGCTGTTTGTAATGTAGACCTTCTAATTATTGTGATTCCCATCTTCTCCCGGGATCACATCCGTCCACTGGCTTTAGTCAAGGACACGCTTCCATAGCGTTACTGCGCTCCTGCATTTATTTCCATCAGCATTTTATCTGTAGCGGTGGTCCTGATGACTTGGGATTGGGAACAGGCGGTGCAAATGGGGCCTCATTAAGGAGACAGAGAGGAAGCATGGCCTACAGCCGTGTTCCCGCAGTGGGAATCTGGGACTGGAGGAGCTGGAAGCGTTTGTGCTGCGCTGTAGTGGGTGTGGGGTTGAGAGCCAAAGGCTCCAGGCTCTGAGTGAGGGGCAGAGGTTCGTCCCAGCTGCAGTTTGTGAGGTGAGCGGAGCTGGGGATTGTGGGTGGTGGTTTAGCGTGGTTACTGTAATAGTGGTTAAGAGCACCGAGTGGATTTGTTCAGGAAGTTTTAAATGTGACTAGGTGAATTGAAGTGCAAGTAGAAGCATCAATATTTATTGCTTTTATGCTTTTGTATCTGTTGTTATTAAACAGTAACAAAGATGTAATAAAATGTTCAATAAATAGGTACATTTATTATTCTTTAGCTTTAATTATGCAGTCAGGTTTTTTTTTTTTGTTGTTTGTTTTTTTTTAAGTGAGTGGTTCCTATCTCGTGAGCTCTTGTTTGTCTGTTTGTTTTGTCAAGTAATAACATTTTTGACTAAAACACAATTTTTGTATAATGTATTAAACATGAAGTTAATTATTAATTGATCTTTAATCATTATTTTATTTTATTTTATTTTATTTTATTTTATTTTATTTTATTTTATTTTATTTTTATTCAGTGCATTTTTATGTCCTTATTTTACAACTGCAGCTGTATGAGATTTATTCACTCATTTATTTATTTATTTATTTTACAGATTAAAATCTTTATGTATATACTTTTAGAAATAGTATATTACCATTTAACTGTACAATTTCTTAAGTATTTTTACTCCGCAAAGATGTATTAAATTGATCAAAAGTAACAGTAAATATATTTATAGTTTTGTAAATTAGACATTTTTATTTAATTTATTATAAATACAATTTCTAATTTTATTGTATAAATAATTTTATGTATGTTTATTTTATGAAAGGTTTTTACTGTATGCAATGTATTTTTGTTCATATTTTACAGCTGCTGCTGTATTAAATTACTTTATTTATTTATTTATTTATTTATTTATTTATTTATGTATGTATTTATGTATTTATTTACTTACTTACTAACAGATTAAAATCTTTTTGTATACAATTTTAGAAATAGTATAGTACCATTTAAGCGTACAATTTGTTAAATACTTTTATTCAGCAAGGATGTATTAAATTGACCAAACGTAACAGTGAAATATTTTTATTTTTATAAGTTATACATTTTTAATTTCATTTACTATGAAATAAAATTAATAATTTTATTAAAAAAAAAATGTAATACATTCATAATTGTATTTAATTTTATTTTATGTAAGGTTTTTACTGTATTAAGCGTATTTTATGTCCATTATTTTTACAGCTGCTGCCATATAAAATCACATTATTCATTTATTCATTCATTCATTCGCATGTTTGTTTATAAAATACACATTTACACATTTTTATGTATATACTTTTAGAAATAGTATAGTAAAATGTAGGTGTACAATTTCTTAAATACTTTTATTTAGCAAGGATGTATTAAATTGACCAAAAGTAACAGTAAAGATATATTTAATATTACAAAAGATTACATGTTAAAAAACATTAATCACCACAACTGATTGTAATAAGAAATGTTTCTTGAGCAGCAAATCATTATGTTAGAAAAATTTATGCAAATGCAAATAAATAAATACAAAATAATAATAATGCTGAAAATTTTGCTTTGCCATCACAGGAATAAATCATATTTTTAAATATATATTCATATATAAAACATTTCATGTTTTGTTAATAAAAATGTATTCATGTTAAGAATATTTTGCAATTTTACAGTTTCTACAGCATTTTTTCAAATAAATGCAGCTTTGGCAAGCATAAAAATCAATTTAACAACATTTACGTCTCTAAACTTTTGAACAGTAGTGTGTTTATATTATTTATTTCTTAAATTCTCGTGCACAAATCATTGCTTGAATAGTACTTGCATCGGAAAAGCCTGTTGTAGTTTAATTTGTGAGACGTCTGTCAGGGCCTGTGATGTTCATGTAGGTTTGCCCCAGTTTCAGCAGCCACAGTCCTGACAATGAAATGTGCCCATTAAAACATCCCCTACAGTTCAGCCCTGGGCTCCATAGCGCAGCAAACTGCCTGCATGACTGCCTGCCTTTCACGCGGCCGTGAGGCTGCTGCTCCCTCGAGCTGGGAAGGCCTGGAAGCGAGAGCTAATCCAGAAGCAGGCACTCTGTGCTTCAAACCTGAGCTAAAAAAAAAGACAGACAGTGAAAATTACTGGTCATTCTGTGTGTGTAATTATTTTCTCGGGCCACATCTCACTCTAGGAGTCTTTCCCGATGGAGTCGCTTGCTGACAGTCACACCTTGCAATTGTTGTGTCATCAA